>JAIQCU010000849.1:0-34605 GCA_022114935.1 Leptestheria dahalacensis
CGACGATATGAGTATAACCAGGTATATCATGGTATATTAATTAATGGTAATAACACATTATAGTATTATGCTATTATACGTATTATATAAGTATTTATATAGTTATTTATTATATAAGTATTACGTGAATACTATATTAAATTGTTATGTTCCAAGATATAGATATTAAATTAAAATAGTATTACCATGACAAGCCGTGGAAGGACACGCGGACTTGTTGGCGGCGTACCGCGGATTTCCATATTCTCCAGCGTCGTCTCGCTGGGAGAACGCTCGCCCAGGGTGGCAGACGTCATCATACGGAATCTAAACCATAGCAAGTTAAACTTAATAAGGGTTTTAATACTGATTAGACGAAAATCATCTATTTTATTTTAATAGTTTATCTCTTTATTATAGTCTCTTTAAATTAACTTAAATATAGTTAAGTATTATGAAAGAGAACCTGGTAGACTAACGCTGAGATTTGTAATATTATTTTAAATTCGGCGTTATTTGATTGCAATATTAACCTAATTAGAGTTTATTAGGTTTAATTAGTATAACCTTAAATTATAAGAGATATGTTAGTATTTACCAATAACTAGTTATCTAACTTAACTTTTAGTTACTAATTATCGGAATTAGATTCAACCAAATTACAGTTTACACAAGTCGCCATATTTTGCTTAAATTTTAGGAAATATCTTACTAATTACTAATTAAGAATAATGGTGGTAATTAACAAAACTAACTAGGCAGAAATTTGGTTTCCAAAATACTATACATTGAATATGATAATACAAAAATTAACCTGGAGCGCAATCCTTCGATCTCCATCCTGTGCTTGTGCTGCATCTCGTCTTGCATCTTGTGCATCTGCAGCTGGTGCTCTTTCTCCAGCGCTTCCTCCCGTTTCCTCCAGTCGTCCTCGCGTGATTTCTCCAGCTCCTGGAGAGCTTCGTCCTTCTCCTGTCGCACCTGTTCCAGCTCCATCTATGAAGAAGTTTACGCGGGAAATGAATACACCGTGTTGTACAAAGATACGAATACAATTCGAACGCTTAACACCGAGATCAGAACTGAAAATTAAACTTTAGTTAGTAATTTCCGAATTAATTATAACAATAATAACAACTTGGTGTCAATACTAATACGTCTGGTTAGCATGGCATTAAGATGTAAATTTAAATTAAGTAATTATAACAGAGATTACGATAAAACTTGGTTCGTTACACACGATAACGTGCATATTAACGGTTTACCAAATGAATAATTTTTCAATGAGTAATAAAAAATTATACCAATAAAAAACCTTGTTACGTTAAATACGAAACCATGAATATCAACGGTTATTACGGAATTCAATTAAGGTTAAATAACAATTATTAATTGAAATGCAATCAGATACAATTTTAATGGTAATTAAACACATGTATAACAGCAATATTTGAATTTGGTACATTATGTTATAATATTATCAACATTACACTTACAGCTATACTTATTTCAAATATAATCTGTCTATCTACCAGTCTGTGTGTCTATCTGCCTATCTATCAATCTATCTATCAACCTATCTATTCAAGTACTTATCCAACTACCTATCTATCTATTTATCTATCTATCCACCTGCTTATCTAACTACCTATCTACCTATCTATCTACGTGTCTATATATCTATCTATCAACCCTTTTACCTATCTATATATCTATCTATCAATATATCTATCTATCTTTCTGTCAGTCTATGAATGTTTATCTATATGAAATCAAACAATAATAAACGTTAATAGCAATAGTATATTATTATTATTATCATAATATCGCTAAATAAGATAAAATGTCCAGACTTCATGTTCTAGCAGAAGTTCACGGCGCAGAGTCTCCAGCCTCTCCTCTTCGGCACTGGCTCGGGCGAAGATGGCTTCAGCCAGTTTGCGATCCAGCTCGGCAGTTTGCGATTCGTGAGCAAGCCTATCCGCTTCCAGCTTCTCTCGCGTGGAGCGCAGTTCCTCCTGCAGCGACTCGATTTCCAGCTCGTGTTCCAGGTTCAACCTCTGCGCCAGCTCGTCTTTGACCGTCTGCAGGTGGGCTTCTTTCTCTCTGTGTACAACACACATCTGGTCAAATGGCAATCAACTACAATACAGTTAATTAAATTAGTTCTGTCTAAATTAAATTCACATGTATGGACAAACTCGTTTACTATACATCTGTTTAATTAATAAGCTGAATTAATTAATAATATATTGAGAATGATTAACGTTGATAATCCAACTTTTCACTCTGTTAAACTTGAGAACTAAGGGACAATAAAATGAAACCAAAAGCTAACGTTACACAACGTTATTCCAGTAATACTTTATCTAGTTCTACATAACTTCAAATTTTAGCAGAATTCCAATTAAATTTCTTAATTTAATTAATCAACCAATTAAAAACCGAATCATAAGAGAATTAAAAATAGTAACTGAATTAAGCACATTATCGATTATTACATCCTCGAGACTAAATTGTACAAGACTTAAATCGAAATCAACTTTAATTAATTCCATACTTAATCATTTCTTCTTTTTCCTTCTCAAATTCATTTCTCAGCGCCTCCACTTCGTTCTTCCTGGCCAGTTCCAGGTCGACGAGCCGCTGTCTCAAGCCGCAGTTTTCCTCGTCAAGTTTCGCCTTTTCCCTGTCGCTTGTTTCCAGTTCCTCGTGCACTTTGTCCAGTCTCTCCTTGAAACCCTTCTCCATGTTTTGTACTAAAGAACTTGCGGCGCTTAAAACATCGGTCTTGGCATTCTCCAGCAAGCTCCAGAATTCGCCCTGGCTGTAAACGGCCCGCAGTTCCGTCAGTTCCTTCCTCAGGGCCGGCAGGAGCGTCTGCCCGGCTTCGAGGACGCACTGCAGCTGCGCCTGGGCGTTGAGCAGTGAGCAGCGCTGGTCCTCCAGTTGCTCTTCCAGCTTTCTCTGGAGTTCCACGCATTCTGTAGAGTGGCACTGATCCTTTTTTCCCAGAAAATAAATAACTTTATGAATTACATGATAAAATCTGGAGATTTTTATTAAATATAAACTGATAACCAAAATCAACTTTGCACAGGTTAGGATTAGAATGTATTAAGCTAAGTAATTTAGTGAGATGATATATTTACCGAATTATGTTGTGATTTATCAAATTATGTTATTCTAAATACAAAGATCATAATTAGGAGAATATAAACGAATTAGAAATATTAGGATAGAAATAAAAAGTATAAAAGTAACTTGTATTATTAAATTAATTAAAAAATAGGAATATTCCACTTGTAATCAATTGAATTACAATGACCTTATCGGACATTCATATGAAATTGGCGTTAATTGTTAATTAGTAAAATATTAATTAACACTGTTAATATAATAAAAGCGGTATATTTAAACTAAAACACGTAGTTACCGGAAACGACGGCGAAGGTAACGAATCATCGATGAAGAATTCGGTTCGTTGAAAATCCCCCAAGGAGCGGGAGACTGCGTTACTGTGGACGGCAGAAGCAGCGGGAGCGACGGCGGCGGCGCTGCTGGAATTCTGACTGCGGAGACTTTTGAGCGGAGGCGACAAGAGCGCAGCACTTAAACTAGGCAACATCCCCGAACTGGGCGACGGGCTCGACTGACTGCTTTCCTTCACCGGGATTGGGTTCGATAAGGTTGACAAGGACACTGAATCCTTTACTGCCTTCTATAAAAACCAGATTACACAAAATATTAAGAGAATTAAATTTGTAACATATTTCAATTAAGAATACCGAGTAGTTTTGCGATCTTATTATTCACTCGAAGAACGTAAAGATTTACAAGTTTGAAAGTGAATTATCTATGATTGATTAACGACCTTGAGGTTAGTAGGGAGTTCTAGAAGGGCCCAGAGGGTTGGCAACGTCTCCTGCAGTTTCTCCACGTCGTCGAAGGTGACGTGTGGAAGACACGAGTCGAAAGCGGGTGGCGCCAAGGTGGCGAATGCCGGCGGTGAATCCTCCATTCCGGGGAAGAGAACAGTCAAGAAATGGTTCTCGCTAAGCTGGCGGTATGTCTGCCGTAGACCCAACTCGCTCTGATGCAAACTCGAACATTGCTCTGCAAATGTAAAAACCCGATTATAAATTAGACAACTTGATTCATGAATACGTAGATAGATAGAGGGACAGATGGACAGAAGGATAGATAGATGGATAGACTGACGCACGATAGATAGATAGATACGAGTGGATGGACGAACATAGATAAAAGGATAGACAGATAGATGGCAAGGTAGATGGACGAATGGATAGACTGACATATAGATAGATAGGGAGATAGGTAGATAGGTAGTTGTATAGATAAATAAGGGGAAGACGGATGGATGGATAAATGAATAGAAGGATGAATAGATAGACCGATGGACGGGCGGACGGGCGGACGGACAGACAGACAGAAAGTTGGATAGGTGTGTACGTAGATACAGTGTAGATAGATGAATCTGGATAGAGCGATAGATTGACAGAAAACTAAAGAGATGGAGAGACGAACAGAGACAGATAGATGGCTACGTAGATAAGGAGACAGACCGATGGATAAATGAATAGAAGTATGGCTGGATAGATAAACTGACGGATAGTCGGACAAATGGTTGGACCGCTGAACTGACGAATAGATAGATTGTTAGACAGATGGATAGTTGAATAGTTAGAAGAATAGAAAGGCTCTCACAAATACATAGACAGATAGTTAAATATTATCAAAATCAACGCCACTGGCCATGATTTAAAGAGCCGACAATCTATCCAATAATTAAGTCAACCAAATATCGAACATAAACCACAGATGAATAAAAAACTAAACAATAACAATTTGAACTTCAATTCAGTTTCACTACTTTAAAAACACGCCCCCCCCAAAAAAAAAATTAATCTCCAGCTAAACATTAAACCTCCAAAAAAAATTAAAAAATGTCAACTTCGAAACAACATAAGATTCACCTAATCATTAAAAAAAGGTTTAAAAAAGGGGAGTTAAATATACCTGCTAGAGATGACGCCCACTTTAGAAATTTTTGGGAAAACTGTCTCCTTCTGACGATTTCTATCAACGACTTGAAGTAGACGACGGGAGCGTTATGCAGCTGTTTCAAGAGATCCAAATGCCTGCGCAACCTTCGCAAATTCTCGTGATGCAAACAGAGCCGTCCGTCGATCTCCGCCAGTTTCCTCTGGACGTACATCATCCACCGGAGTCGGTGATGTAAATTGCTGCTCAGTTCCTCCTTAGCGCGACTGCACCTGCTCCGAATATCCCGTAATTTCTCGTCGTTTTTCAGCATGACCTGTTCATTTGCGAGATCAAAAATATATCCATGTACAATATTAAATATATAAATATAATACTATATTATAATAAATGTAATTATAAATAATAAATACTTGAATTAATAAGGCAAATTAACTAATTTTTTAGAAGACCTTTAAATGCTGCTTATGAAATGCACAGAGATCCGGTAAGACTGAAGGGTCGTTCAAATTTCGCGCTCTCAGCTGGTTCTGCTGGAACGACTGGGCCATTTCGCCTTGTTCCGAGACGACTCGCCGGGCTTCCTGCAGAAGTTGGCCTAAGCTGAAAAGTCGTTCGCCCAATCCGCGGATTTCCTTCATGTCCAAGTGGTCGGCCATTTTCAAGGCACCGTCAACGTCCTATTCAACAAACGAGATAAGTTAGATATGATACTGGATACACAGGCAGGTAGATAGATGGTTAGATAGACGGATGGATGGATGAACAGAGAGATGGATGAACAGAGAGACGGATGGACAGGAAGATGGATGGACAGATGGATAGATGAACAATTGAAGGATAGAGTGAAGGACAGTTAGATGGGTAGTAGATTCTTAGACAGATAGATGGATGGATTGCTGGACGGATAGAATGATGGACGGATAGATCGATGGGCAGACGGATATTTAGATGGATAAAGGGAAGGATAGAGAGACGGATGGATAGAGAGACGGACAGAAAGATGGATGGGTAGATTGATGGACAGATAGTTGGACAGATATTTGGACAGACGGATGGGCAGAGAGATAGGTAGTAGATTGATAGATAGACACATGGATGGATAGCTGAACGGATGGATGGATAGAAAGATGGACGGATAAATCGATGGACAGATAGATAGACGGGTAAATCGATGGATAGAGATGGATGGATAAATGGAGAGGGATGGATAGATGGATGGACAGATAGCTGGACAGACAGAAAGGATAGAAGGATGGGTAGTAGACTTATAAAAAGATAGATGGACAGATAGTTGGATGGACAAATAGATCGATGATGAGATCGACGGATAGAGACGGACGGATAGATATATATACATATATATACATATATATACAGAGAGATGCATGGGTGAACAGATGGATTAACAGATACGTAAATAGATTGACAAATAGGAAGACCGATCGACAGAAATTAGACGGTTACCGTTGACCTTGGGGATCTTGAGATTCCCGGGTCTCAAATGTAGCTATTTAATGTAATCTAATCTCATCTAATTTTGCAATTTTTACAGTTAAAAGTGAGTTCGAATCAATTTTCCAATAGATGGTTACAAGTAGACGTTAGACAGCAAAAACTAAAGCACAACCCATACCGAGCGAATCTCGTATAAAAGCTTATTGTCCAGCTGCTCGAGTCCCTTCGAGCAAAGGTCGGCGACCAGATTCAAGTTTGTCTGCTCATCTTCGTGCGACCGCATCCAGTCGAGAAGCGTCATCTCCTTTCCCGCGGTGGGCGACTCGGCGACAAGTGATGGCAACACTGGGATGTCAGCGAGCATTTGTAAATCTTCGTTGAAATTGGTCAGTATCTCCAGCAGCTCGGATCTAGCGTCGAGATACTGAGTGTATGCCTGTCTGAAGAACTCGGCCCGTCCTCGGAATTCCGTCACAATATCATCCAGATTGGCTACGCCAGCGGCCCATCCCTGCTGCTGCATGTGCTGATCGTGGACGAGCTGCTCGCACACCCGCACCTGTTCTCGCGCCGAATCGTACAGCTGCTGAGCCAGCTGAGCTCGGGCCGCCACAGTGTTGTACGTGGTCTCCCGATCAGCGAGGCACGACTCTAGACGATCCCGCAGTTCTTGAGCTGAAAACGTATCAAGTTATTCATTAAGTCAGATTCTTATTATGAACGACAATGAAGCCTTACCTGAACCTTGATTTGTACTGAGTGATGGTGGTGTGGGACTCTCAATAGTCGTCTTGCAGAACAGGAAAATAGGATTGGTGTCCGTCCCCGCGGAATAACTGCAGACCCGCCGGTTGACGTCCAGGCTCTCTCCCCCGCTGACGAGCAGAACCTGTTTTTCAGTCGGAACCTTGCACGCTTTGTAGATTGCTTCCTTTAGCTGGGCAACAGTCTCCAATGCAACATTCATGTCGAACGTTAGCACTGTGCCCGTGTCGACCGAAAAGACATACAGCATTTTTCTTTTCCAATACAAATATGACTAAAAATTGTTACACTAAAATTGCATATCCTTATTTTTAAGTAGATATGCGAAACCCTGAACTTGAAATCTATTGAAATAATCCGTTGCGGACGTTTTTAAAGTGTTATTTGTTTACTAAGTAAGAGAACCCACGTTCGTGAGCAGTTGAACGAAGTTGGACGAACAACTTGTTTATTGTTATGTTTGTTGTGAAAGTCAGCTGAATGGAAGGCCCCTTGGCCTAGCAGCGTTGCCATGTTTTGACTATACAATCTTTTACCATGATTCTAGATAAAACCTTATATTGAAATACCATCTATAGTGTTTTGGATGATCTAAGTAATATATTAACTAATTATTTATCATTTAAATCTTTAAATTCAGTTCTAAAGTGTTTAGTCTGGGTACGCATCCCGGCTTTGACTATTATTCAGGGGCGACAAATACTGAATAGTGTGTCGCAAGCCACTAATGAGACAATATACTTATTATTTTATCACAACTAAATGATAAACTCTAAAGGTATGAACTCAGTTATCTGGTCCATAGACTTAAATTGAAACCTAGTGTTCAACATAACTCAGTCAATCTACCACGCGGTGGCCCGCGGGTTCTAGCCCGCTACGGGGTCATACAAATAGAACGCAAGAAGATTGCCACTTGCAAATAATATGAACTAGAACCAAATACACCAACATGAAAATCAGGTCAACTTGGAAAAGAGCCAAATATCTGGCAACAATCGCAGCAGATGAGTACGCCATGGTACATAATACGTAGTACATAATATAATACTATAGTATTATATGATGTAATGATAAATTTATGAGTTCAAAACGCAAAACGTTGTTGACGAAATCTAATTGCAGCACTCGTGTATTGAAGAGTAAAATATCCTGTCCTGTGCCTCAGAGCAAACCTTTACGACTTCAAACGTACCGAAAACATGTCAGAAACAAGTTAAAGCTCCACAGCAAAAAGGCACATGGGGTGATATTGCCCTTTCTTTCTAATCCCTTCCCTACCAAAAGCACAGCACAAATACTGTTAACACAATAATACCAGTGTGTTTCCCACGCTAAAAAACGACTATATCTGTTAAACTCGAACTTTGATAAGACTGAAATATAAAGGCTAATATCGCTTCACTCGAGTAGGTGCCATCTCCATCTGCCCATTGAAGTAAACAGAGTTGATTCCGTCGACCAACTGGTCCACTTTCGATGGGAGGTCCACGACGCGGCTGTTGACCCGCGGTTCCTTAGCTGGGGCGATCTTGTTATTCCGATTAACGCCAATCACTTCTTTGATTTTCTCAGTGATGTACTGGAATATCTCCAGTTGCTTCTGGTGCTTCTCAATATCTTCTCGAACCTGGAGAATATATATGATGAAAAATAGATAGATGGATAGATGGATAGACTGATAGGTGGACATACAGACAATTGGATAGATAGGTAGGTGTATAGGTTAAGCAAATAGACAAGTAGATAGACAGATGGATAGATACATAGATAGATAGATAGATAGATAGATAGATAGATAGATAGATAGATAGATAGATAGATAGATAGATAGATAAATAAATAGATAGACAGACAGATAGATTGATAGATAGATAGATAGAGATAGATAGATAGAGATAGATAGATAGAGATAGATAGATAGACAGATGGATAGATACATATATTAGATAGATAGATAGATAGATAGATAGACAGATAGATAGATAGATAGATACATGACAGACAGACAGACAGATAGACAGTTAGATAGATAGATAGATAGATAGATAGATAGGTAGGTAGATAGACAGACAGATAGACAGACAGACAGATAGATAGATAGATAGATAGATAGATAGATAGATCGGTAGGTAGGTAGACAAACAGACAGATTGACAGATAGATAGTGAGATACAAAACGAAAGAAATACTGTACTTTTCCGAAAGCCGAGTTAATGATCGTGAAGAGCACGTTGAGAACCACGTTAGTGGTAAACATGGTAAACACGGCAAACATGATAGGCGCCAGGCGCGAGTTTTCACGCAGCGTCGGGAAATCAAACACTCCCAACATCATGCTGAACAGACGCATAATCGACTTCCATAACGAACAGTAGTAGTACACGCTAAACAAAAATGAACAAAAGTTAATAGCTATAACAATAACTGTTCATTAATTTATCCTGGTATCATAGTATTTATCATTCCACAGAATTAACCATGAAAGGATCGAAGCTTTTTAAGGTACTACTTTAATATATCTAGTTGCATCACTAAGTAAGTTCAGGATCTACTTATTAGACAGGATTGTTGTTAATGCTAGTAAAGGTCTGCTATTCACAAGCCGTTTGTAATACAAATTTTAATATAATACAATTTTTAAAATAATATATTTGAATTTTAGTCTAAAGTAGGATATTTTAAATAACGTAACTCTTATTCACACTTTATTTTACTCTCATAAATTGAATAGCAAAGCTAAAGGAACTCGTATTAAAACTGAATTAATTAAATTATATAACTAAGGAATCCAGTAAATAGTGAAAAGAAGCTCTTTACTTAGCACCGACGAGTATAGAAAACATCCAGGCAAACGCCACCAGGATAACGACGAAAACGACGGAGAATCCGAGCAAGTCGGGTGCGCAGACGCGTAGAGTCGACGACAGGATACTCATCCGCGGGTTGTAATCGAGCAGCTGCAGAAACTTGAGGATCGCTATGAAAGCCACAGCCGCGACGCAGTAGGAATAGGCGAAATCCATGGCTGAAGCGTAGCGCATGTTGACGTATCCGTTGCCCCAGGTTTCCTCGAAGATCTTCAGCGACCTCTGCGTGATGATGAAGCGCACGAAGTAGAGTCCGATCGCTATGTACGAGATGAGGATGATGCCCAGCTCGCCGTAGCTCCAGTAACGCCTAAATGAATTCAAATTGATGTCCTAATAATTTAACGAGATTAGGTTTAGATTTAAACAAAATGTAGATTTTTTTAAAAGGACTGACTTCAGTAAATGGATGAACGAATGAAGGAAGGAAGGAAGGAAGGAGGAAAGGAAGGAAGGAGGGAAGGAAGGAAGGANGGAAGGAAGGAAGGAGGAAAGGAAGGAGGAAAGGAAGGAAGGAAGGAAAGAAGGAAGGATGGAAGGAAGGAAGGAGGGAAGGAAGGACTGAGTGGATGAAGCAATAAACGAACGATGATTGAAAGAAGGAATGAATGACTGAATCAGTGAAGGATTGGACGAAGGAAGGGAGGGAGGTAGGAAGGAAGGAATGATTGGGTGATTGAAGCAATAAACGAACGATGATCGAAAGAACGAATGAATGAATGAATCAGTGAAGGATTGGACGAAGGATGGAACGAAAGAATAAACAAATGACGAATGAATGACTCAATGAAGGACTGGATGAAAGAATGAACAAATAAAACGAATGATGAATGAAGCGAACGAAGGAAGGAAGGAAAGAAGGAAGGAGGGAATAACTGAATGGATGAAGGAATAAACGAATGATGACTGAAAGAAGGATGGATGAAATGAATGAATGAATGAATGAATGGTGACTCAATGAAGGGTTGGATGAACGAATGAATACATAAAACGAAAGATGAATGAACGGAAGAACGAAGGAACGAACGAATGAAAGAATGGAAGAATGGAAGAACGCACGAGTGAAAGAGATAAATACACGAATAGGTACTTGAAATAAGGCCGTCCTTCTTTACAGATGAGCCGCAATTCCCGGTAGGTGAAATAAATAATAAATATGACGTAAATAATTTGACAGGCAAGGAGAATCATCGACGATCCCGAGTACTCGGTAATCAGTCGCACGACTTCGATGTTCCAGGTGGGGACGATATTACCGGACGGCGCGAATTCGGCCATCAACGTCACCAGGGTGAATAGATTCACCTGTAGCGTACAAGAATAATAAGCATTTAGTTAAGTTAAGTTAATTAACGTAAATTCAGTTCAGTAAGTTAAATATTGAACCTGTAAAATTCCAGATTATTGGTTTCGTACAAACTTACACTAATTTCAATAATTTATTAAACTAAATCAGTAGTTAATGAGTAGTTAATGAGCTTCTGTTTAATTACTTTCAATGACACAAACAGTCGTCAAAAATTTTATTGAATCTACTTACGTATTATCATCGACAGTTATCCCCTTGATACGCCTAATATCAAACTTAATTACAATTAAATTATACATGTAGAACTACCTGAACGTTGTAGACGGAGAAATGGATGACAACAGCGCGGGTCCTGTGATCAATCCAGTTGGATTTAGCCGCATACGCGATGGTATCCATGATCGACTGTTTGGATCCGCGCAGCCGGATGACGTAACCACCTCCGCCGTAGGCATCCAGCGACCCGACCAGAGGCAGTTCCTGCAGCTCCGAGGATCTAGTGTAGCGGAATTCGCGCAGACTGCAGTTGATTGGCAGATCGCCGGTGCTGTTGACCACGCCCAGCTGTACCAAGGTAGGGTTTGTCCAGCCACTGCAATAGTGGTTCTCGTCTTCGAAGAGGTAGTTGGAGTAGCGGGAGCAGTGCTGAGAGATGTTGATCATCATGGCGTGGACCCTATTTTTTACAAATAAAAATATTTTATCTGTTTATTATATTTGTTAATGATTTTTGATCACGTGCAGTTGTTTTATATTTGTACAGTGGAATTCATATGTTAATTGTAAGGTACCATCAGATATTATACGAGTTTCCAAGCAAATTATTTAGAATTCGTTTAATTCATTTGAGTATAACATATCTTTTTTAAATTATACATTCACAGGTTTGCGCTTAAAATAACTGATTAAGAATGTAAACATTAATTATAATTACAAATATTTAAAGACAGTCTTATATTTACAGTAGTTAGTCGTGTCTCCCCTTTGACTTATTATTACATATCGTTGATAACTAAAATTGAACCGTCCGTTTAACTGTAATAGTCTTGTAAGGTTTCCCATTTATGGAGTTAGTTTTCAGCTTACTTAAGATAGTGTGTTTCAGTCTAGTAAGTTGTAATAGTTTCAATTGAGGTATAAATCTAGTACGGTTTTATACTTGCAAGTGTCCGGTTTGACTCGGATTTGACGCACCGTGGCGTATCCCAAGATGCGGTTGACCCTGTCCGCTAGGAAACCTCGCTGTCCGTACGGAGACTTGCCGTTGTACCACATACCGGCCTGAAGGTTGGGGACCAATCCTTCTTGCACCCAAGTCCAGAAATCGTTTTGAGTGGTCATCTGCAATATTGTGTTACTGGAGTTGTTAGTAAGACAGAAGTTGACGTTTAATTAATTAATTAGTAAATTATGGTGATAAAAAATCAATTAAAGTAGTTAATTTAAGATCCTCTGAAGAAATTGAACCTGATCGAACTTGGGTCCCGTAACGAAGACCTTCTCGATGTTTTCCTTTTGACTGAAGCAGGCAGGATCGCGGTTGTAATAGCTGATGACCATTAGTGCAAAGAGGAAGAGCAAGTAGCTTCCGATGTTGCGAATAACCTCCCTGGAATGAAAAGTCCATTATAAGATATTGTAAGAAACACATCGCGGAACATTCATGGAACACTTTACGCAACATATCATAGAACGCGTCATGAAATACTTCACGGAGCATATGATGGGCCACTTCTTTGAACATTCATGGAACACTCCATGGAACATTTCACGGAACATATCAAGAATCCCGTCATGGAACATTTCATGGAACAAAGCATGGAACATCTCATGGTACACTCCATGGAACACTTGACGGAACATAATCATGAAATCCGTCATGGAACACGTGGTGGTACTTATCATGGAACACTTCATGGAACGCTCTACCGAACACGCCATTGAGCACATCATGGAACGTACCATACGGCGCTTCATGGTACACATCATGGAACACTTTATGGAAAATACCATGGAACTTACCACAGAACCCGTCATGGAACACGTATGAACACGTCATGGAACACATCATGGAACACTTCATGCAACAAAACGCTGGATTTAACTGGAAAAGCAAAAAAGCTTACCACATCTTGACTTCCTTAATTCTTAGTTCTCTGAGCTTCTCCAGGTAGGCCTGGTCAAAGGCGTGCATCACCGGCTGCTTCTTCTTCACTACCATCCCTACATCAAACAGATTTAAGTCAACAATTCAATTTTTATTTCGAATCACCATCGTCTTGGAGGAACCTTCCTTTTTTGTATTTGTATTGATGTGTATTGACTGCAGTCCTTAGGACCATGGTCTAACTCTGAATTTACAAAATGACACATTGCGTACAAAAGGAGCAGAAATTATGTGAAAACGCCATCTTGATTGTCTTGCTATTCTTTCTCTCCTTACTTGAATCGACCAGTGCTGTTGCAATAATGTACCAACGCTCGGTAGTGTAGCGGTTCGGAAAGAATGTCCGTTGTGACTTCTCTTTTTACCTTCCTTTTTTATTTTTATCATTGTTTAGTTAATTAAAGTATTTAAAGTTTAACTGAAAATTTAAGAATACCTTAATTGTACAGTTCAAATACGAAAATTTTTTAGACGTCTTTATTGACAAATATTTTGACCGAAAGGAAGAATATAATTTGATATTTACGTCTGGAATGAAGGAATTCGTCGCCGTCAGCTAAATTGGCCGGTTCCTCTTCGTCGATATCGGCGTCGTCGATGTCGGTCTCCATGGAGCGGCATACTGCGCTCATGAACAGGGCCGTTAGCACAACCTACAAACATGAATTCACCGACAAAATATAATATCATAAAACATAACAACGTATTAACAGACGCCTAATATAACATGACATAACAAGAACAGTTCTTAAATAAATATAAAAATAAAATAAAATACATTTTCAAGTAAAAATACGAAATTATATTTCTCATGAAATACCAAAGCTAATGTAACACTAGTTAATTCATAAACATAATATTGAACCTAAATAACTAGAACTTGATTAAGCGAGTTCTGTAGACTCTCAATACGAGTTTCAGATAAATAGTATATCTGGAGTAAATAGTATATCCAAAATAATAAAAGAAATGTCGAAAAATTAATCACTTTGATAGGCTGCACAAAGAGGACCGACGTAAAGAAAGAAATGACCAACGAGGTCAGCCATTTGGTAGTTTTCTCATTTCCAAACTGGATTCCGTACGCCCACAGGAAGAAAACAGACACGCCCATGGCGGCTATCACCAGGACCCAGGCGATGTAACGACACCACCAGGGCAGAAGGAAGGGTCGTTTCTTGGGTCGCGTCTGCACCGCCGGTGGGACGTTGTCCGGCCCGAGAGCCTGCAGGATGCGCGACGGTCTCCAGCGGCGCGGCCGCGACTTGCGGAAGAACAGCACGATCAGAAAGGATGGCGGGAAAACGATCAAATCGGACATGATGCCAACTCCAATCTGTCATTACCAGCAAATCATTTTTGTATTAAATAATTCGTAGATAAAAGGCAAGCGAAACAATGAAGGAATACATAGAATACAAGTGGTAAACAAACAAACAAACAAAACGAAATCAAATAAAGTTTAAAGTAAACTTCAATCAGAGCAGCACTGAGACGTTCAGTTTACATCACGTACCTGTTCTGTACTCATCTTAATGGGTCCCAGTGAGAAGGAATTGGTCGACGTCCCCTTCTCCGGTACAGTTCCATACCACATGGCGTTGACCAGCATTGCAAGATACAGCAGAGCAACGCACGAGGATAGACGCTCGACACGCGTAAACCTATATGCGCGAAAATAATTAAGTTATATTATTTCGATTCTATTTTATCAAAGGTTATCGTGATAAAATCGGCGCCAAAATGTCCGGATTCAAGTATCTTGAAATTTGATTACACTTTGATTTTTTTTAAAAATCTTTGCATTTAATAGTTAACAAACGGCTGTTTTACAAGGTGGGTAGCTAGACAGTTGTAAAGATAGATAGTTAGATAGGTAGGTAGGTAGGTGGATAGTTAAATAGATAGATATATAAATATTTATCAGATAAATATAAAAATATTCATCAGATAGGTAGATAGGTAATTAGATAGATAGGGAGATGGACAGATTACATACTTAGAGATTAGATGCATATAAATAGATAGATATTTAGATAGATGGGTAGTTAAGTAGATAGATAGGTAGGTAGGTAAGTAGGTAGACAGGTAAATATCGATAGACAGATCGACAGATAGAAACAGATAGGTAGAAATTAGCCAAATATATCTGTGGATAGATAGATAGATAGATAGTTGGGTAGATGCATAGATCAAATACTTGGATAAATAGATTGATAGACTGGCAGATAGGTAGACAGATTGAACGATATACAGGTAGATACGTAGAAAAATGGATAAATAGATAGATAGACAGACAGTTAGACCGGTAGATAGATAGATGGATAACTAGACGGATTCATAGGCAGATAGATAGATAGACAGATAGATAGATAGATAAATACATATAATACAAATAAGTAAAACCTCGATCGCGGCGGCCTGAGGAACACAGAAAACCACAAATGTCCATCCCGCAGCTTCTTAGAACTCGTCGTCGCGAAAAGGTGCCGGAATTCAGTGATTTGCTCCTTTCCGGCTACAGGCAACAGCCGGTCAATCTGTAACCATCAACAGTTTGTCAACACTTCAACAATAGCACCGATTACTATTGACTAATTTAAATCAATACATTATGATTATTATAAGTATATTACTATTACTGTTGTAACGTTATTATAGTTTTTAAAAGAATCAACGATGAATATCCTTAAACATTCCAGAACCTTGGAAACCAGCCAGTTATTACCTTTCCGTCACCTTCCTCAAGGGCAAACCAGCAATTGCCGATAAAGATATACTTTTCTCCAGTCTGGACATCGCGGAAGACGATATAGTTCAAGTACCACGAACCGTAGCGACCTTCTCCGGAATTGTCGTGCCAGATCCTCAAGTAGGTTAAATTACCTAGCCGCCTTTTTTCAAATTNATCGCGCCGGCCTCAGGAACACGGAGAACCACAAATGTCCATCCCGCAGCTTCTTGGAACTCGTCGTCGCGAAAAGGTGCCGGAATTCAGTGATTTGCTCCTTTCCGGCTACAGGCAACAGCCGGTCAATCTGTAACCATCAACAGTTTGTCAACACTTCAACAATAGCACCGATTACTATTGACTAATTTAAATCAATACATTATGATTATTATAAGTATATTACTATTACTGTTGTAACGTTATTATAGTTTTTAAAAGAATCAACGATGAATATCCTTAAACATTCCAGAACCTTGGAAACCTGCCAATCATTACCTTTCCGTCACCTTCCTCAAGGGCAAACCAGCAATTGCCGATAAAGATATACTTTTCTCCAGTCTGGACATCGCGGAAGACGATATAGTTCAAGTACCACGAGCCGTAGCGACCTTCTCCGGAATTGTCGTGCCAGATCCTCAAGTAGGTTAAATTACCTAGCCGCCTTTTTCCAAATTTAAATTGTAATAACAGTTAATTCGATAACTATAAGTTCCAATGGTTTAGATATCTGAAGAAAAAGAAAACACATTGAAACCTGGGTACAGCCATAACGAAGCAGTCGGTAGCTCCCTTGCGGAAGAGTTTCCGCTGCGGGTCGCCGAAAGTGCGCGCGCCGGAATCGTCTTCATCTCCGGAAACCATAAACTATCAAAATTAAAGTTAATGATCGATATAAATACTACGACAGTTGATCTAATCTAGTTTACCTGGACTTTGGAATCCGTCGCAGCATCCGCTTTATCCGCCGTAAACACCAGGATCTCGTACAGATACTTGCTTCCTTTCTTATTATCCGGTAACGGAGTGGCTCCCAACTATTTTCGAATTCAGTATTTCATTAATTTTTAATTGACTTTAAATCAAAATTTCAAAGAAAGATGAATTAAATCATATATTCGAAAAAGAAAAACAGATACTTTTTCGACATCTTTGCGATCCTGAATCCTCGCCCATATCAACAGGGTAAAGTAGACGCTCAAAGTGACGATTATAGTCATATAGATGGTCACATTGTCCGTAAAGGAAGCGTGTGCGAACACGTAGGCAAAGTCGACCGTGTTCGGAGGAACGAAGAATCCTGAACCGAAGGAACTCAAATGGGTCGACTGACATGACGTTAAGCGGCTGTCTCCGGACACGGTCTATCAAGAATCAGAGAATATCCAACACAACTTAATCATAGCTACATTAATTTAATTATCATAATGGGTTGATTACAGTGAGCCCATTGGTGGACCAAATCTTCTGAGAAGGATTAAAGTAATAGCATCCGGATGTCGACACCCTCAGCGTATAATCGGCCGTCAGATTGATCCAGGTGAGCGATCCCAGCGGATTGTAAGCAGCTCCACCGGAAGGCGGATTAATGGCAGTCAGCGGCACTTTGGGGTACGTGGGTAAACTGACTTCCAAAACACCGATGAAGTACCGCCCAGTAGAATTGGCCGTTCCAGACGTCGGTAATGAATATCGGAAGGTTCCTTTTTGTCAAATTCGAAGCGTTGTTATTAACATAATTAACTTAATTTGTTTATAATTAATGACTTGATTGATACCGTTGGTAATCTTCTCCAGCGACGGTACGTAGACAGTGTGATCGGCTCTCTGCAGGGTGGGCATTCTTTCGCGGCTGATTAGAAGCACCAGGCTCTGATTCGCCGATCCTGGAGTGACTTCGACGTGGAGCACCACGTCCTTGGTGGTGACGTTAAACATGGAATAGGCGATCGGGATTGGCCATTGTTTTAGAGCTTCCGAAGTATTCACACTCGTTGGAACTTTGCCAAAAGATTAAATTAATATTCTTCAATTGTCAATATTACTTTAAAATATAAAAAAGTTAATAAACGTTTAACAAAAAATGAATTTGAATTAATTAGCTGATGGTGAATTCTGTTTAAATTTACCTGGAACCGGCCTGACGGTACTGCGCGGTATTTTCAAATCCAGCGGAGGATCCATGTTGTTAACATTCATCATACGGAGTTTGCGGTCCATGATGTCCAGGTCAATGACGTAGGAATCTGGAGACAGTAACCGGGAGGTCGGGACTTCCGGCTGTTAAAATTTGAAACAATTGTACGTAAATTAACAATAATCTGAAACAATAAAAGATAATGAGCCGTAATTTCACACGTAACCATAATTAAGTAAACAAAATTAAATAGAACGTAATATCAGCAAACTATAAAAATAAATAACTAGGCAAGTAATTCAGCCATAATTTAGATTAGCAATAAATTTGGGAGAAAGTGAAATTACCGAGCTGGATTAATCGTTTAATTGAAAAATACAATTTAAAGTCGAAGTAACGAGAGAAACACTTCATACGCGAGAAAGAACGGGCCACACAGTAGCAGCCATAGCGAAGGATTTGTTCCTGCAATCGGGATTCACCAGCGGCTGCGAACTTACAGTCGTCATCGACATCCCCGTAGTAGAGCTGGGACTTGCGGTCGTAGACATCGACCTGATTGAAGAAGTCACTGTCGATGGCGAAGTCAAAGAAAAGGAAGCTGTCGATGACACTGGAGTTGTCGTTCCAGCGCCCGATGAATACGGACAGAAATTTGGAGGGAACGTGGCGCTGGCTCCGCTGTCGCCAAAGTTGAACGTCGCGTTGAGATAACTCTCACTGGGCAGCCTGTTTTCAAATTTATCTTGATTAAACTATGATTTTGATAGTGTCTCCTTAATTAACTATTATTATATTAAAAATATTTTACAACGCGGAGCTGAAGACAACGCCAGTAGGTGACGCAAACTGATACTGTTCTCCAGAAACCATGGCACCCAACACTTTTCGGTGCAGACTCAGGGAAATGTCCATCAGTTGGGAGAGATCTCCCACCGAACTGGATTTCGTCGTGTCGAGAACGTTCCCCCGCAGCTGGAGCTCGGGATCCTTGGGTACTTCCATAAATGCTGCAATATTACATTAATGTTAATCAGATCAACTTACACGGGATCATATAGTAAAACATGGTAAATGCAAATAATTACGGTCGTCTCCCAAGTCGGTATCGTAGAACCAGGTGTCGGCCACTGCGACATCTGCGGGTGGTACAAAGTACGGGTCGTTCGCCGCCAAGATGCTAGACACTCCCTGCAACATTACCAATATTTTTCAACGGACAATTAAAACTTAAATTATTGCTGCCCTATAATATTAACTATTATAATAATAATCTGAGTAACTAGAGTTTATTTCTAACTATATACACACATCAGTTTAAATTAAATAGTTAACGATATACTTGAATAGGCAATTAAAACCAGAATACCATTAAAACATTTTTATGATTAATCCGTATTGTTACTTATAACATTCACTGTAATAATACCTGTATTGATAAACTTAATTAATTATAATTACGAATAATAATATTATAAATTGATATTTCACTTATTATTACATTTCAATTAAAAAAAAATAACTAGCAGAAATAGAGCTGGAATAAGAACCGTTATAAAGCTGCTCATCGCATCGACCATGTTAGCAACGAAAGGTAGCAGCTCCGAGGGAGTCGCCACGGAGATGTTCTCCAGACTTCGGTTCATTTGCTCGATGATATCCATGGCCGTGCTGCGTACGTTCGAAGACAGTGTCAACGACGTTTCACCGACGAGCGATGTCCCGTTAAGAACAGCGGACAGTGCAGCGCTGCCCGCTTCCAGCTGCGCCAGGGAACCAAAGGCGATGTTATTTTTGAGCATCTGGAGCGAGCTCAGTTTTTGCTGTTTAAATATATTAAAATATAAGCTTAATAAACATTAGTAAATGTCGAATAGGGAATTAGGTTTTGTTGAAATACCTCAGTCATAAGGATGAGCGTATCGGACGTGAGATTTGAAGTGTTATTAGTGGCAAACGGACTGAAAGGCGCGTTATTCTGTACATTCATCAAGGCACTGAGCCTCATGGCCAGCAGCTCGGAGTCGCCAGCTCCCGCTGAAACCAGGAGTGCATTCGAAGCGATATACTCATCGAACTGCTGTTTTGAAGGCATCGTAACCTGCATAGATAGAAAGACGATAAGTAGACAATAGACTAATTGATAGATGGATAAATGGATAGATAGGTAGACAGATAGCTAGATTGATGGACATAGGAAAAAGAGAACAGATAGATAGATAGGTAGATAGGTAAGTAGGTAGATAGGTAAAAAGTTAGATAGACTGATGGACGGTTGAATGGATAAGTAGTTGGATATAAGCATTAGGCAGATAGGTATGCAGATATAGATAGATAGGTAGATATAGACAGGCAGGTAGACAGATAGTTGGATAGACAGATAGGTGGTTGGATGGATATAGCTAGATACATAAATAGATAAGTAAATTGATAGGCAGACAGACAGACAGACAGACAGACATAAGGATAGATAGATAGATAGACAGTTAGATAGATAGATCGATAGATAGATAGATAGACAGACGAATCGGCAGATAGATAGATAGGCAGACGGACAGATATAGTGAGATAGATGGTTAGTTTACGGTTAAAGTTGCAATGGAGTAGGTCGTCAAACCGTCCCACATATCCTTCACGTCGACATAGAGGTCATAGGTTCCAGTAGATAGGACCACGGGGGCGGGAGAAGGAACGATCATTGTTCTCAGGGTAAGCCGCAGGGTTTCGTTCAATATCGAGCCACTGGGTAACACTTTACGGGGAAAAAAATATTAATTTACTACTAATATCCAGTTAATCAATTGCATTAGAAATAATTAACTGTTACTGGATTGTAAAGTTTGTTATATTCCATTACTACATCGTGTGACTACAGAGCTTCCTAGCGTGGAAATCCTAATATCGACTTGTAATGTATAATGATCAAATCAATAAAATGTATAATTAAATTAAAACGATCTTTTATTAATGGAGGTTACTAATACGAGGACACTTTTGAATTACCGTAATAAGTGAAGCTCTGGATGCCAATGTTCTCAGGATCGGTCCAGTTATCGCAGGTGATGACGACCGTGTCGATGAGCGCGTAGAAGGAGGTGCTGTTGATGGAGCACGAACCACCGGTGGGTGCTTCGTTGACGTAGAGTATGTGCTCCATGAGACCTACGCAATTCATATTTTACTTCATCCGTTATATTGCGGTATTTGAATTAACTTTAATTACAACTACTATAATACGTTGAACTATCCTGGATTTAGCTGAATACTCAACTAGTATTTGACGTTTGTTGCGTAATACCTGTTTGCTGCGAAGTTGAGCTGGTCACTTGAAGCCCCACCCGGAATACGTTAACGCTGGGAAAATTATCGAATAGGGCGGCATCGATAGCGATTTCCGAAGTGAGCAATCCGGAAGCAAATCCGTCCAAACTGACCGGGGAATACGCTCCGTTGGTGTAGGTTTCCAGGTACCAGTCGTAGACCGAGTCGGCGCTGCAGTTGGAATCGCAGCTGCCGATGAGACCCAGTCGATTGCGTCGGTTGATGTAAGCGCCGCCTTTGGTCGGATAGCACAAGAGGATGTTCTGGCATCTATCATGACGGACAGAAATCAAATTTGATTTTTATACTTTATATCGAGTTTGACTATGGGATGGAAATTTCACCTTATTGAGATGACTGGAACTGGTTTATCGATGATGTCGACGTCGAGGTAAGTACTGGATTGTCTCACGTCTTTACCAAGGTATAAGGTGATCCGGTACGTTGTATTGGCGGCTATGAACGCATCGGTGGGGATCCAGAAACTTCCGCTGGTTAACGAGAGGTAACCTTCGAAACAATCAACGAATTTAGGAAGGCCTGACTAAAAGAAGAGTTAACCAATAGTCGCGTAAACCAGTTGAACGGACTAGTGGATAATAGATGGATGGATGGATAGATTACATAGACTGTTAGAGTAGCTAATGGGTAGGTGAATAGATAGATGGGTAAATATATAGAAAGACAGGTAGGTACATGGGTTGGTAGGTAGATAGATAGCTAGACAGATAGATAATTAGGTAGATAGGTAAATAGAGGGTTAGTTAGGTAAGGTAAGTAGATAGAACGATAGATAATAACACGATATATAGATGGAGGATACATAGGCTGATGGATAGACAGATAGGGTAGATATACAGAGGGACAGGCAGACACATGGGTCGGTAGGTAGGTAGATAAATAGATAGATAGATAGAAGAGAGGTAGATATATAGTTAGATAGATAAAAGTTAAGGCTCTTTTCTGCTTATTTGTGAATCAAGGGAGCAATTCGTAATTAATATAAGAAGAAATCAAAGACATAAGACTGATTCGGGCTTTTCAAGTAATAATGTAACCCTTATGTTCGATAATGGCATTAAGATGGTTGTTAAGTACGTCAGTAAGATCCAGTCGTACTAGCTATCCAACGTATCAAACTCCGTCAGCTCCGGCTACTAATTTAGTCTTCCTCTTTAGTTAGTTCATTCATTAGAATATTATATTTATTAGGAGTTAATTTAATTTAATAAAGTAACTAATATCTCTTAATCTAGAAGTGAATCAGTCCGAGTCGTACCAGGTCCATATCCGAAGCAACCGCCATTATCCGCACTGTTCTTGACGATTGGCTGATTCGTATTTCCCGCCACTATAGTCTCGGGCGAAGGCGTAAGCCGGTGACAGGACCATTTATACGTGAAATTCTGGTAATTCGATTTAAAAAAATAATTCAAATGTACATTTCAACTTGCGGAATTAGAAAAGTGATAACCGTGTCATTATTTGCATATTATTGGATTTACTATATTCAACAACGAGTTACTTTAACAAGAGGGTCATCAGGATCGAACGACCACTTGTCAGCAGCCACTTGGATTGTCTGCCCGGGTCCTCTGATGATGCGACTGGCGCTGCTTTCCAGGATCATAGGAACCAGATCGGATGGCTGGATTCGAAGGTACGACGAGGCGTAACGCATCATAGGGAGGGAAGGATCCAATACTGGAGGATCTGTTCATGAAAGATAATAAAACTTGACTTTTTCTTTATTTATCTACCCGGCTATCTGTCTATCTATCTAATTGTCTCTCTGTTTATCGATCTATCCTATCTTTCTATCAATCTATCTATCTATTTATCTATCTATCTATCTATTAGAATCTGTCTGTCTATCTATCTATCTATTATAATCTGTCTATTTGTCTAGTTGTCTTTCTACCTATTATCTAACTTTGTCTATCTACCTACTATATATCTATATCTGGTCTGTATGTTTGTCTATCTATCAATCTATCTATCAATCTATCAATCTATCTATCTGCTATCTATCTATCTATTTTCCAGTCTGTCTATTTGTCTATCTGCCTGCTATCTATCTATCTATCTATCTATCTATATATATATCTACCTATCTATCTAACTGTCTATCTTTTTATCTATTTACCTATATCTATCTAATCTATCTATCTAATTGTCTATTTGTCTATTTATCTATCTTATCTATTTGGCTATTAATTGCATACAATTCACAAAGATAACAAAAAATTAAGGTTAATCAAAATTACGCGTCATCTTCATTCATCATATTCGTCGGTTCACCCGATCTTGTCATTTGGATAGAGCGAGTTCATATACACATATCTGAGACTTTCACTTTTATGATCCAAAACGTACTATACAACACAATCACTCTTAACAAACATAATTTTATTTACATACTAAGTGATAAGAACTTATCTAATTACGAAATCCATTTATTGACATCTGCACTAATGGAATAGCTGAAATGTTAGAAAGTACCGTAAATTGTCAAGAAATAGGCGATTTTGTAGAGGCCCACGTCGAGAAACCGTTTGGGGATGAATAGAGAAGAAAAGTTCCAGGAGTAGATCGTATTCTTGATATTGATTTCCTCGATAACTAACCCATTCGATTCGTTGACGCGGTATATCCCCCATTCTTTCCTGTAAAAATACATTCACGACATCACAAATACACGAATAATCCTTACAATTTTCGAATAAATCTGATATGATTAATACAAGGGTAAAATTTACCTCGTATTCTGCGTTACATCGCACTCGACGATCCCACGTCCGGTCAGAGCCACCTGCTCGCTGCGGTTAAATACCAACGGGTTCTGGTAATCGGTAGAATTGTAGACGACAAAAACGGTCGGAGGTTTACAGTTCTGCACAGTCGTCACGACAATGGGTAGCAACGTCTCCTGGTACGTGCGGAAATCCTGAGCCTCGACTGTCACATTGTACTGTCCTTGTTTCCTGTTTCATTAATTTTATCATTTAATTTCAATCAAAATTCAACATTGAACTTTGAGATTCATCAATAAAGGTTCTTGTACTTATAAACGTGCGTAACGTTGATAGCGGTATCCATGACAACCGCTGCGTCGTACTGCGCTCCCGGGAAAAAACTGGAACACGACTGCGAATCTCCATAGGACGTCTGTGGAGATCCATCGCCAAAATCGACGGCGACGCACGTTCCAGCGCCCAGTGAAGCGAAGGAAATTTGGAAATGTTTCGTCTGGTTGGGAGTCGTGACGACCTGGAAATCGCTGATATCAAGTCCGTCCAATTGTCCGGTGATATTGAAGGCCAGATAGACGGTGACTCCGCTGGGTTGTAGAGCGTTGTAAGCCGATAGGGATAGATTGTAGGGCCCCTCCTGGGAACAATCAATATAATTATACATTTCTATTTAAATTACAAATCCCGCAGTAAATTACTGTTGATTGTGGAATTCACGGTTAACGTCTGATATTAAATTTTATAAAATTTGACAATAAACTAAATAATAGTAGATAGTAAGAGATAATAAAAGTTTACCTGCGAGAATATTTGGCTTGAAAAATAGCCCACGGGATTGAAAGGATCGCTAACGTTCACGCGATCGAGAACAGCCCCGCTGGTGGCGTTGCCAAGTTGAAAATAATCGACGGTTCCTACAGGCAAGATTATACAAGTCCCATTAACATTAATCCAATTATGTTTAAATAATTTAAATCATTAAATACAAATTAACTTAACAACTGGACTATCACATGGGGAAAAAATGAAATATGAAGTTAACGGCGTTATTAAACTC
Source organism: Leptestheria dahalacensis (assembly GCA_022114935.1). NCBI lineage: Eukaryota > Metazoa > Arthropoda > Branchiopoda > Diplostraca > Leptestheriidae > Leptestheria > Leptestheria dahalacensis. The sequence continues at coordinate 25,570 of JAIQCU010000849.1, forward strand.
AAATTTACTTTAAATGTTATAAAATATTACCGTCAACTAAAGTGAAGTCGAAACGGATTGTGAAATTGGCCGGGAAACTGGAACGGCTGGCACCGAAGCCGGACAGGAGAGCGCCGCTGGATGACTGATACTTGATGGTGGCATCAAGTCCCACAATACCGCGTAGGACTGTTATCTAAATTACAGGTGAATAATACAATCGAGTTAATTCTGATTTCAATTAAATCAAAGTTTAATCACTATGACGTAAGACGTGCTTCTGTTTTATTCCATGAATGATCTAATTACCTTCAGATTTGAAAGTTAAATCAGTTGCAATTAAACTACTGTTATTACAGGTGACATAATACTGAATTAATTATCGACTAAGTTGGTTGATATTTCTCGGGAAGAATCGTGGAAATTAACCTGCGCTGTGGTATTTTGACTGGAGACGAAATTGTAGACCGACAACTGGACGTTGTAGATGCCCGTTTTGCCGTACGTGTAAGTCAGCGGATAGAGCGACGTTCCAGCGCCTCCCAGAGATTCCAGGCTCAGCTCCTGCGGAGGAGTTCCGTCGCCCCAGTCGATGCGCACTGTGGCGTTGGTCGGGTACGCTGAACTCCGAACAAGATTCACCGTAGCTGTCCAATAAATAAAATAAATAATAATACTAATTAAGTAATAGTGATAACAATGATATTATAGATAACGTTTATTAAATAAATTTAAATAAAATAATATAAAGGTATGATGCTAAATTCAATAATCTATTTAATTACTAACAGAATTACAAATGAATTACCTAATGTTCTCCTATCAATATAATATTCAAAGACTGAAAATGAGCCTGAGTATAATCTTCAAACTTTCCAACAAGTTTACAATCGAAATTTTAATTAACTCTAAATGAAATGTTAAGTATATACATAACTAGTTTATAGACGTACCGGGACTTCCAGAATAGTAAGTGCTGCTCGCCGTCTGCACACTCCACGTGGGTAGGACAGGATCCTGGACAACGACAGTCAGGATCCTCGTATTATTCACGTTATTGTAACCCGTCTTCATCAGCGTAATCTCATTATAAACGCTGCCGTTCAGTGTAAAGACTCCAGGGGAACTGTACGTCAGTTGTGTCGATACATCGAGGGCGCCAGCCGCGGCAGGCTGAGTCAAGTTCCTCCCGTCACCGGTGAGCAGCGTCAGGTAGAACTGGTTCCCTTGGAGGACAGCAGCGGTGACGCTCTGCGAAGCCAGCGACTGTACGGCGATGGTGGAGGCGTTGACCGTCACGTTGGGGGTTATGGAGAGCCAGTCGAGGATTACGGCAGCCAGGCACTTGGTTGTGTTGCTCAGGGTGACAGCTCCGCCAGACTGGAATTTTTAAAACATAAATTACGCTTACAAAATTAAAATTATCAAATGAAAATTTAAATTAATTTTAAAATTAACACTGAAATCAAATAATGTTATAGAATTGAATTAAAAATAAATAAGTTATGGGATCATCCAAACGTACGTTAATAGTGAAGGTAATCGGAGAGGCAGAATCGCTGCAGGTAGTGTTGATGTTGACGAAGGAGGGCTCCACGACGTTGACTTGGAGTAAAGGTACTGGCCTTGGACTGGAAAACGGAATCAGGTTAAGTTTCATTAAGCTAATTAACTGAGTCATTAAGAATGACTAAAGAATCTCGAAAACTTGAATCAATTCGTGAGTTATTAGGGAAATTATAGAGCGTCATAGAGTCATCACGGCGTCATGAACTTCTAAATTCAAGAGCTTTTAACAGATTGCTTAATGTACAGGTTAATTTAATATAACTACATTAACTTGACAAGCAATCAACTTATTGATAGCATTATTAGTTAGTAATAAGAGGAATTCAACCTGTCCAAGGATCCAATGCATCCCTGGGTAGCGCACGTTCCAGTTACGACGAGGCCGGGTTCCAGCCACATCTTCATGGAGCTCAAGTCGTAAAAGTTGTAACCGAGCTGTCCGATCGTTACGGGTACGGTAATGTACGGACTGTACGTCGGGAACGTTCCCAGCAGGACCGGGCAGATTTCACTGTCGCTACTGGCGCAGAATCCGGTCACCGGAGCTGCCGGACACCCGATCTGGAAAAACTGCGTACTGGAACACGTGACTCCAGTCAAAGAAGGGCATTCTCCAATGGCGTGACAGAGTCCATCCAAATGGCAGAGCTCGTTCCCGATTGGGCAGACGGCCCTGGAGAACTTGGATATAAAACGATAAAACCCAATTTAATTTCAGTTATAAATTTACATAAGTTCAAATATTGATGTTGGTTTAATTACAGTTATTTAAGTTAATGAAGGTATTCGTAAGAAAAAGGGTTTATGAAGGTTAGATAAGAGTAGTTTACGAATAGGAAATACCTCTAGTGTGAATGTGCCCGTCTGATTGGCCCAATACTCGACAGACTCGGCCAATGCCAGCTTGCGGATAACAGCTCCCGTGACATTGAACGACGTCCAAGAGATTATTCCAGTTGAAAGAAAAGTCGTGTCTCTAGGAGGACTATTACCGTACGAAACCCAAGAGGAATCTGCAGGATCAGAGAGTGATTCATCATAAGCTTGTAATCGACGAATCGGATAAACTAAAACTATGAATCGATTTTTTTAAAAAATTATACGACTTGATTGATTGTAATTTATAATGTAGGACATGTAATGATCGAAGTACGGATATGGATGAGGTGTAGGATATTACAATGAATGATAGGTAGATTGAAAAGGTAGACGATTAGACACATGGATGAAGGGATGGGTGTACGGATGGATGGATGGACAGGCAGGTGAATACATAAACAGTCGGTTTAGCTAGTTAGAGCTAGTTAGACAGATGGATAGATCGATGGGTGGATATAAAAACAGATAGATGAATAGATAAACAGTCGGTTTAGCTAGTTATGGATAGATCGATGGGTAGATATATAAACAGATAGATAGATAGATAGACAGATAGAGATCTAAATAAATAAATAAATAGATAAATAGACAGAGGCAGACAGGCAGACAGTTAGACAGTTAGATAGATACACAGAAACATAGAAATATAAATGGATAGATAGATGGATAGATGGATAGATAGATAGACAGAAAGGCAGACAGTTAGACAGATAAACAGACAGACAGGTAGATAGATAAAAAAATATAAATAGACAGATAGCTAGATAGACAGATAGACAGATAGACAGGCAGACAGATAGACAGAGAGCTAGGTAGATAGGTAGATAGATAGATAGGTAGACAGCTAGATAAACAGACATACGCTAAGTACACTAGCATATGTTGTCAAGTATCACCTAATCCTTTATACGAAACCGTTGTTTCGGTACTAAAACCCGCAGTAACGTTGAAACCCTCTCCCAGGACAGCGGCTTGGCATCCGAACAGACTCCCGAACTCGACTACAGGAGGACATTCAGCTACTAGAGGTTCACTAGGCAGACTCCAGGAAAAGTCCAGAGTCTGGAACAGCAATATCCCTTCCGATTCTTGTGACGCCGCAACGGTGACGATATAATCTCCAGGTTCCGCGTAATAGTTGACGTTGCTCGTCGTATTGCCGCGACCGTCTCCAAAGTTGTACGTTACGGAAGCGGAGGCCAAATCCGTCACGGCCGTTACCGTGGCAACCTAGGTTATGATAATTCGTTTGAATGTACTATTTCCCTATCTTTATATTGACCTTTGTTATTACATGATACCCTTTAGTACTTTATATTTAATGCGTATAATATTAACTATTACGTTTAGTGACCACCCTAGTAACCTTCAGTATTGATTTATACCCACTTATGGTTTATGTTAATTAAATTAGAGAATCAAGTTTTCTAATTACTTGATTTCATTATCTCGATACTAATTCCTATAATATTTATCATTAACTAGAATAATCTCCATAGTGACCTTAGTTTATCAAAGGATACCTATTAATAATATATGTTAATGACTATAATTAACTATATTGACCTTTCATATTAGTTATTAAACTATACCCGCATATTACTGCCGCTGGCCGCTACGGTCGCATTCAAGAAACTCAGCCTGGAGACTCCAGTAACATAGATATTGTAGAAGCCATCGGTGGCTCCAGGTTGAAGGCACTGCGTCGCATTGGTGGCTGCTACCACGGAGGCGTCAGCGGTAGCGGTAGCGCAGGCGCAGATGCTACCCGACCCTGTGACACCCGTAGCAGCGTACAGGTAACCAGCAGCACCGCAGCTCAGAATGCACGAGTCGGTGGTGGGTAGCGCGGTAGCTACGGTGGTAGTCAAGGCCGGGTTTAGAGGAGTAGCATCGTTGTAGCAGGTTCCGTTCAGCAGGACGCCTTCTGTGGCCTCGATTAGCGCTGGAACGTATGCGAAAGTCGTATTTTTAAATCAATACACTCGGTTAGAACGGATCTTTGCATTACATCATCAAATGGCTATAAACTATGTTATAATAACGAATCTACGTGAATTGATTGGGTAATTAACATCCCGACTATTAGATTGTCTTATTGATGCAATCAAGTTAATTACACTATTGCAAAAATTAACACGAGATAAGATTAGTCAGTACAAAACTGAATACATTTTAATTAATACTTAACCCAAGAACGTTTTTTTCAGGTACATCATTCGCAGTATGACGTCAACAACTACCTGGCCAATGGCAGCGCGAGCTTTATATCTTTTAACTATTCGATTTGCAGGTACTTTCACACGTTGCTGATTACTCGGTGAATCTTATAATCCATTAATTACTCTTGGTGATAATTGATTTCATCCAAGACCTTCTTAATTAACTTATCCTTGAGTTATTCTTTACGTATTTCGATATTAGTTAATTAACTTGTGCTGTTTCATTCAGTTAAAACCAAGGTGGCTAATACAAGTTAATGAATGATCCAAAGATGACCATCGATATAACAATTCCTACGAATATTATGAATGAATTAATCGAGAAATAGCCATTGTCCCTGTTATGACGGAACAAAAACCAAATGAAGACGCTCAGTATACATTTAAATGTGATACGATTTAAGTACTTGCCATAGAGTAACACGGCTGCTTTCAACACCAACATCTTTCCACGGATTAAAGGCACATGACAAAGAAGGGGGGGTGTCAACTGCACTGAGAGGTTCCGCAGGTGTACCGGGGCCTTTTCGATGAAATCGCAGTCGGACTTGACCCCTTGTAACCAAGTGAACCAAGTAAACCGAGCCAATCAAGTGCAGGTAACCAACTAAAACAGATCAATCAATCAATTCCCGGCCTCTGCAATGGAAACCATCGTTATTACCCCCAAACCAAGTACATAACGCGGACTTTGTCCTGCATTTTCTTGCTTCTTATCCCTTTAACGAATTGGTGTATTATCGATTTCAACCTCCTTTTACTGATACTTTCTACACAAGTTACAGGACGAAGAGTTCAGGTTCCAGTAATTTTTTTTGGATTATGACGAAGAGATAATTCCATTAAGCGTTTTATATCAACATGCAATATTAACTTTCAATATTGTTAACAATTCTAAAGTCATTTTTCCTTTCTACCAGTGCCAAAAAAACGGTTATCATATCAAACGGGTTAAGATTTGAAATAAAGGTGCTGAAACGAATAACGAATGCTAATAATTATTTAATTTTTTTCCTGTAACTATCGTATAGGGATGAGAATGCCAAAGCAAAAGAAAAGCGTACGTTTAAACGGGGCGATTATTTCGCCTTTTTTTTGGCTTTTATATATATTTTAGACGTAAGCTGAATTAAAAGGTTAATTAGATTTAAATTTTAAAAACCGGTCACATTAAACTTTGTTTTCTGGGTTAACGCTGGCAGCTTGGGCAGCTTCCTGTTTAGCATCGACGGCTTCATTTCCCGTAGCAACAGCAGCAGCAACAGCAGCAGCTGGTGAGTCGTCCGGTGGCAGCTCGACGACCGTCGAGTACGGGGGAGGAGACACCGAGTAGGCGGGTTTCTCGGCGAAACGCGGGTCACTGATGGCCGTGGCGTAATCGGGTAGATCGGCGCTTCCGGAGACCCTCGATAGGGCCGAGAAGTCAAAGAGAGCCTGGCCTTCGCATTCGGATGTAACGTGGACGTCGCGGATCACGGTAGCGGCTAAGTTATTTAAAAATTTTACCATCTCGACAATTAAGTACCGAATAATTCGTAATAATTAATAAATCAAGTAATTAATAATATTCATACAAGTAAATATAAAGGACAATTCTGAATAAGAATAATGATTGACTTTCTATACAATTAAACAAGTAAAACTGTGTATGAATTTATTATAATCTAGATATACGTGTTAATTACTTAAAGTTGATAAAAAGGGAACTGACGGTTAATTCATTTTATTACTATTAACGAGAAATGATTAATTTTAAGTGAAAATCAAATATTACATCTATTCTTATGAATGTAACAATCTGGTAGAACAATATAAAATAATAATTTTAATTTAATTATTGATAGAAATAAATAGAATTTACAGCTAATTAACTAATTATTATTGTCATTACTGTGAGTGAATATCAGTATTAGTTATTAGCTTTTTCGATCATTAGCAAGTCAATTACCAGCGGCCCTGATGGCTAAAAACTTGTAGCATTTCCACACCATGTTGATGAAATAGGCCTTGGCTAGAAGAGTGGTCAGCATAAAAGCCAACAGCAGCAGCGAGAGGCATTGAGGGTCCATGGCCAACAGCTGTTCACGCATGGGAATGTTGTGATTGCGAATCAGGATCGTACGGATGTCGGGGATGTACGACAGGAATCCGACAACAGACAGGCTACAATGGATCGTTTAAAAGAAAAAGAAGAGAAAGTTGTATTCCCCGTTATATAATGAACATTTCACAGTTATGACAGTATAATTTAATGTCTACGGTGGACGTTACCTGGTGACGCAGAAGTTGAAAACTTGGAGGCAGAAAAACGGCATCAGGCAGGACGCTTTGCCGCGGATGGCTCCGTAGATCATGAACAGCGTGATCGCCATGGTGCAGAAAGTTACCAGCATGTGCATATTCAGATCTTCTATAAGATAACGCCATTAATATTTTTTAACAAAAACTAGATTAATGTGATTAGGTGCGGGGAAGTCGTACGAGCTTTGACTTCGTGGTTCCGCGCGCAGTTGTTGGTGAATGGGGCGCAGAGGAACGCCTCGACCATCTCGGACTCCGACTGGCTGTAAGCGGGGGCAGTGAGCGACTCACTGACAGGTAACGCGTGGGGTTCTTCCTGCACTTCGCTCTGCGGGGTCGGCAGCAACGACAAGTCCAGATCGGACGAAGGAATCGTCTGCTGCACATGATGTGGGTGTAGGATGGCTATGGCTATTGACGTCAACGACAGGATGTGGAATGCCTACGACAAGATAATTCAGGAAAAGGAAATTTTGTAAGAAAAACCTGTTGAATAACATTGAGGTTCTCTCGCAGTAGCGGTCCGCTATCATGGCTCATCACAAATGACGTTCTTGAACACTAAAACAGCGCTCCGTGGCAGACTACGCAGGGCGAACCGTCTACCGCGGGAGGTTCCCGTTCCTCATAACTCACAACTTACCAGGTGTATAATGCCAAGAAAAATGGTGGCCGTGCGAACATGACAACAGAAGAAGGTCCGCCAGCGATTATCGTCATTTTCCTGGTCAGTATCTCCCCTGACCAGACCGAATGGTCCGAACTTGATGCGCATTTTGTGACTCTGGAGGTTGAATGATAGCTTCAACTTACGTATTCAGCAAGTGGAATTGAGTATATACTTACGGACAGCTTTTCAAAACATTGAGGTCAGAGCTAGAAAATGGCGGTGGGTTTGTCAGTTGGACAGGGACATCTGGGGAATACAACATACGCGGTACCAGTGTTTCCACTCTTGGGGGATGTTGTTTTATTTTCCTTATTTAGCGATAACTTATATTTTTACAATTCATAAACTTCCTAACTCCTTATTTTACTTTACATATTGATTGTACCGTAAATCTACATTTACTTTAATTATCTCAACATTATAATTCTGCAATGATTATATGTATTATAATATTTGATGTTATTATAATACAAGACAAGTCCTAATTCATCTATCTTTAATTCAACAGTCTTCATTAAAGTTAAGCGCTAATCTTACGTGTAGAACAGAAGACGAAATCGACCCAATGATCACTTTGACACTTTAAGTTAACAACCATTATATTGACAGTGATTATTAATCTACATTACATAGTAACAAATATAAACAGAGGCATGTTTGCAATAAACCTTACCGATTCGCCCGCCCCAGATTGGTGCAGACAACTGCGCGACTTTTAACATGGGCTCTTATGGAGCTAAAATCTTCTTAACGCTTTTGCACAACAACCACTGGTCACATTTTTAAAAACTGGACAGTTTTAGAATCGCCTTTTAAAAAGCTTTCTTTTGGTGTATCTAACTCGTTGAAAAATTTAGTTTTTGTGATTCAGGTAAATAGCTCTTATTTTATATGTGGNATCTACATTACATAGTAGCAAATATAAACAGAGGCATGTTTGCAATTAGACTAATTGTTTTTAATTTGACAGATTAACGTACAAAGTTTTCAGCTCTTGTCTTTTGTGTATGAAAAAAAAATAACATCACAGTGCGAGTCTCGCAACTGTTGATAAACCTCGCGTGATTAAAAGGGTTTCAGTTACCGTCACGCTTCACCCAAGAAAAAGCGTTACTACCCCTCGAGTCGAGACACTAGCGTAGAAACACGCAATAACCAGTCACGTGACAAAAATCAATTGGAGCGAATGACGCGCGCCAAATTCAAAACGGTAAATTCTACCTGCAGACACTTCGTGGAGGTCAGTCAGAACGGGCTCGCGTACCAACGAGTTCTACTTAAAAGTTAGGTCAAATTTTAGAAAATATAAAAAAGTTATAAGACAGCACCATAGATGGCGTTGATGTACTAATCTACCACGGTTCAAACACTCTACCAAAATGGCCGCCGCTGACGACCAAGTCAATAAACATAACG
>JAIQCU010000850.1:0-32612 GCA_022114935.1 Leptestheria dahalacensis
GTCGACTTCATTATCCAGGTATATGGCGGGAACTATATGGTAATATCTGAAATCTTTAGGATTTTATTTTGGTAAAACTATCAAACTGATTCCAACAAAACTTTACTAGTGCGTTAAGTACTACCGAGTCTGTATGTGATATTTTTTGGGCTGCTATATCTTTATAACTGTGGGAGTTATTAGCAGATAACTTGTTGCCCAGAACGGATGAGCAATGAAAAAAGGGTTCTTGCTGAAGATAAGTTGATCGCTTGTGGCACCCACGTTTTCACAGATATCACAGCCAAAAAATTACTGATTGTAGAACCGACAATACTTTATAAAGTAGTAAAGTGTCACTGAAATCGGATGGTTAGTTTCGCTAGAATTAAATCCCAAAGTTAACAAGATCCATCATTTCCTATCATTCCGAACCCTTTTGTTTCCTGCTCTCAAGACTGTCCGTAAAAAACTCGGTTTTCTCTTCTTTCAGTTTCTTTTTGAAATAATGAATCTCAGCTTGAAACTTGTTCCAACTTAACTTTAGAGACAACCAATTTGTAATTGGAACGACTTATACGTCGCAGAATGTAGCAAACTACTGTGATTTTCATCAGGTAGTTGCGAAATGCCAAATTGCGCGCATGATTACGGGCCCTTGTTTTCAAGGATCCATTCCTTTTCTCTAAGGGGGAGGGTTTCGACCGTTTCCAGGTCTTTTCAATCAAGTTTTCATAGAAATCAATACTGTACTACGATTTCAGTACATACAAATGTAACTGAATGCTTTTATATGTACGATTACGTATAATACACATATAACAAAACTGCTGGTATTGTATAGTAGTTATATTAAGTGTTAATATGATCGTTAGTATGCGGTTTAACCGTATTATAGTGTAACTTTTAGGGTTCTGCAATCTACATCCATAGTTTATAGATGCTGTGTTTAACTAGCACTTAAACTGTATTGTAGAGATGTAACGAATGATCTACTGGCGTAAGTTGGACCGTGTATAAGATAAACGACACCGGATCACAAGAAGCGTCTCTATATAGAAAGGGATCGATCCTTTTAGCTGCTTCCATAGTTCTATAAGCAACCGAGTCGTTCATTATTACGTCTGCTTGGTTGCACTGGACAATTCAACTTATTACTATTGCCTTTGGAATCTGGGACTCCCCCGGGTAACGAAATGGAACAAGACTTGATATGTTGAGAGTCTCACACCAGAAGAGGTTCAATAAGCAGGGATTATTTAATTTGTTACATGTATTCATTACAAAGGAAGTATTATGGATAGATGGATAAATAGAATAGTTAGATAGATGATTAGATAGGATAGATAGATAGATAGATGGGACAAACAGTTAGAATAGATACATAAGTAGACAGATAGACAGTTAGAGAGATATATAGGTAGACAGGTAGAAAGACAGTCAAAGAAACAGATAGATGATAGATAGGTAGATAGATCGATAGATAGATAGGCAGAAGAGATAGATCCATGGACAGATGGACAGATAGAGATAGACCGACAGATAGCTAGATGGTCAAACAGTTAGACCAATACACAGATAGATTGATAGGCAGATAGATAGACAGATAGACAGATATGTATATATATATGGATACATTATATAAGAACAGCAAATAACTGTGCCATACTTCTCAAGTTAGTTTATGGATATACACATTCGAGGTTTTGTTACTCTTACCTTCTTCATCGCTACCAATCATGGAATATCGTTCAAAACCGCTGAGGTTTCGATCGCTGCCCAGTCCAAAGTCGTCTTTGGTCCACTGTAATATGCCGGCTTTGTTGAGGACCCGGCAGGCCAGAACGACTGTTTCCCCAACGACGGCAGTTTGATCTTCGGGTTCCCTCTCAAACCTCTGCTGCTGTCGGGACTGTGCGCTGACTGTCGTCGTCAGCAGAAACAGGATGAGACTGCAACAGCTGGTCAACACTTTGAGGCCCGTCGGTCGTAATCTGCGACCGGTTTTTGCAGAAACCAGACAACCCTGCTGTGACATTGTCGAGACACTAGAAGAGACCTGCAAAAGATTCATATGTCGAGACTTTAGTACCGTATTCTTTCATCAAAACGTCATATCAACATCTCCTCGCCAATGATACAAATTACGAAAAATGATAAAAGGACAAAAGTCGTTCCATGACAAGAAGAAAACGGTTTATTGACTTGTTATAAAGTCGCTGTTAAGGTCAACTTTAAGCGGATACTGTGTAATAAAGTATGCAATTCGATGCAATGATCCTTAGCTGCTTTCTACCGCACAGAAAATGTATGTATTCCATGAATTGATGGGTGTATAATCTAACTATGGGTACTTTCTGTCTGTGATCTCCTGAATAGTTCATCATTTATACTTTTGTATACAGAACCGATTAAAGCATTGCGATTTACATCGGACACTGAAGGGCAGAATGTCGTTTTGAAAAAAGCTGTGGAACGCCAACATAGTGATTTTAAATTGTAAGACAGTGGGGTGTCTATTGGTTTTTCTACTAACGTATCTATCTATCTGCCTATCTACCTATCTATCTATCAATCGGTCTATATCTAACTATCTATCTGTCTATTCATCCATCTATCTATCTATCTATCTGTCTATTCATCCATCTATCTAACTATCTATCTATCTATCTATCTATCTATCTATCTATCTATCTATCTATCTATCTATCTATCTATCTATCTATCTATCTATCTATCTGTCTGTCTATTCATCCGTCTGTCTACCTGCCTATCTATCTGTCCATCTACCTACCTATCTTTATTGAAGTCCTCCTACATACATCTATTGAAGAATTGGTTCTAACTCACTTTTAGCTACCTTGGTACATTGTTATGGTATCCATATATAATGACGTATAGTGTATCTATATTTCGACTTGTAGTGCAGGCAACAAGTCTCATTGTCCGGTTATACGAGAAACATTTAGAAACACACATGGCAACACAAGAAAGGAAAATGGAAACTGAATCCTATTAGTCCTATATAATAACCGTCTCGATTTAAAAACACAACAATTATCTATGGTTTAAAAAAGAAACGTTCGGAGAGAGGAGAAAAAGAGGAAGAATGTAGATATGATTAGACGTTTTCCTGTCCAGTATGCTCGCTTGAGTATGTCTGGACAATCAGACCCATGTCTGGAAAAGAGTATCTTTGGTCGACAATAGGTTCTCAGTCAATAGGGAGCATCATCACAGAGACCAATGGTTTCTTACGTAAAAGACGTCCCAAATCAATAATTCATTCTAAAGCAACAACATACCAGACCCAGTATTTCATCAACTTTTCGCTTTTAGCAACCTATACCAGAAAAAACCGAGTTTCGATCACTTTCGGCTCTCTCATATTACATATTCAGACGATACGCTAAATGGTTTTAATTTATATGTACATCCCTAAAGACCGAGGGAGAAAGCCTGCATGCCCCGCGTCCTGAAACCGATGAATAATCATATAAACATTCATGCTCCATGAACATGTATGCTTCAGATAGTATACTTAATACAGGCTATATGCTACTATGCAATACACAATACGTATTCAACACAGGACTATGCAAATCATACCACAAATGTATATCACAGCTCTTATACCATTTGTCAATTCAATCATTTATGGAAGATTATATAACAAGCGTATCGTTCGCTATAGGATACACACAACCTGCAGAGTCCAGACCAGTACGCATATGCATAGGTGATATGGATCTCCAGACCTGAGATTCGATCACTGTTCATCATACCATTTAGGATACTATTTAGGACTGTTACTAGGATTACTGAGAACGTTAACTGACATGTGTAATATCTGGAGGGCTTCAGCATGGAGTCGAAAATCGATGAGCTCTTTGTCTTTGACAAGGGTAAGAGAGAGTGGGGTGTAAAATTGAGCGTGATGATGGCTTCAATGAGCGCAATGATATAAGGGGTTTCACTGGGGTGACGAATTATATGCATGGGAAGGTTGGGGGGGGGGATATTTTCCCTCTCGTCTATATGTGGCAGAATGCGTTTCAAGTGTGTGTCTCACCGTTAGCTGCTGTGCGCGCTTTTAATCTCGTTAATGTCTGTGCGGGGGTCTCTCGCCCCTTAATGGAGTTACGTAAACGTTGTTTATGACCATACCTAAGTATTCTTCTATCTTTAGGCGATGACTTGTACAAGAACCATTCTGACATCAACTTGCAAGCTTTTCCATAACGCGCCATAGAGAAATTATTTCGCTGGACTACAAGTTTTCCAGGACAGACATTTATCCCACAATACTTTTACTTGCAATTTTATAAAAACCTGACTGGAAATCAACTGGAGAAGACAGAAAACGAACTGGCGTATATATGAGACGTCAATCAATAAATTTCCTGTTCATTTTGCCAAATGTACCACTGACTTATTTATATTATATAACACATACAATTTAACCACACTTAAATCTTAAAATTATATGACTTACAATAATACATATATATTACACAGTAATCTTCAGACTTTTATATTTAAAGTTGGGGGGAAAAAATCAAAGTCGGGAAAAGATGACGGAAGAAAATACGAGGAATCTTGAGCAACGTGAGGTGAGTGTGAAACGGCGGATAGCGATACAATCGTTCGTCAAAAAATGATGACAAAGCCCCCAATTCCTTCGCTTTCAGTCAGTGTACAATAAAGGATATATAAAAAAAAAACACTCACTTTATGTATAGAGAGTTCCTACTTGCTATCAACTATCTGGCAAATTTTCTACTCTCATCAATACACATTGTGTCCCTTGCAAGAAGAGAGGGAGACAGACTTCTCCACGAGCAGAATGCGGGGGGGGGGAGGAGGGGGAGGTGGAATGGAGCTTCGCTCAACGGAAGTTGGGGAGACTGTAATCCGAGCAGTGAAAAAAGAGGAGAAAAAGAAGGCAACTAGGGAAAAGGGGAGAGAAGAAGAAGAAGACGCATCTTTTGTGGTATCCATCCATCCATGCATGCACGGGGATGGGGCAGATTCATACGGACAAGCGAGTCCAACTGCTTCCCAAACTCTTCCGAACATCATCCAAATATAATTTTTGTAAATAAAGAAAAACTAGGGTTTAAAATACAAGGAAACAGGCGGAATTCAAAGTCGTCTACAAGGGAACAAGATGGCGGCTGATTACATCAAGGCTGTCTGCTAGGTGAATTTCACAGATAAAATGTGGTTTTCCACTTAACCCTCTAGTCGATTGTTACCCTTTTTTCTTTGAAAAACTTCATTCAGAGTTGCTTGAATTGGCCGCTAGATGGCTCTGCCGTTGGGCATGCTGCCCGTTCAGCAAAATTTGAACTTGGGCCATGACTCTGCAACCTTTGCGTTGGCGTGTCTTCAGCTTAAAACCCGTTTGTAGACGAAATAAAAGGTTTTTAGTGAAGGAGATACGATTTTCTCCCCCCTCCCACACTGACTACCACTTGTTCTCAGAAGAGAGTCCATATGACGCCCATTTGTCAAGCACAATGAAGTGACGCTTGAAAAATTCAAACAAGTCATAAAATATTTCCCTCTCCCACGGAAAAATACCGAGTTGGGGTCCTTTATATATAAAAAAAAAATTGAGACAAATTGTGTCTGCTCTAAAACGCTGCGCGTTATTACTTTACAGAGTCGATCACTGGGCGGCCATTTGCAAGTGAAATCTGGCTGCATTTAATTACAAGTTCTGGGAATGGTGTTAGGAGGAGCTTGGGCAAGATTTTAATAAACTGCAGAGGATGCTATTATTATTACTATCGATTAATACGAGGGGACCTTTCATGGCGAGTAATGACACGCCAAGTGCATTCATCACACGAGAAGTTTGTCTAGGCCAAAGGGTGGGCTATAACTTATTAGAAACTACTCGCGTAAGTTACCGCTGTTTTACCGTTTTAGTTTCTTAGACTTGATGATTCTATTATTCAGCAGTTGATTCTATACTGGTACACACCAGAGTGGACCTTCAAGCATCGTTTGGTAGGATGTAAAAATATACCGAGAGCTAAAGCAGTAGGGGCCCCCCGCCCTCCATAAAAGGTTCCGAGTGCTGGTGACAGAAAACAGGCCGACCAAACAGAAGCCAAGCTTGCTTTAACGTCGATGACCACTCACTTGGTTTACCTCTTCAAAAAGGGCTTGCACAAAGTCAAAATAAACAATTCCAGTCGACGGTTTTTCCTCAAAGCACGAGAATTCTTCACGGGGGTAAAGGGGGGGGGGGAAAGGCCAGGAATAGGAAACTTCAAAGGAAATTATGTACTAAAACCGCCAAAAGCACCACGTGTGTCCAATTCTCCGGGACCAAATATACGGCAAGGATCTGCTGGCTGACCAACAAAGAATCCCTGCGATACTTTCTCCCTCTCTTCTCACTGGCAAATTGGAGGTTATAGAGCTCTCGAAGCTTCTCCTCCTCCGTCCTCCGTCCACTCGTAACAACGACATCCACCCAGCAACAACAAAAAAAGACAGGGCAAAAGTTGATTGCTTATTGCTCCCACAGTTTCAAAGTTATAGCAACCCAAAAAATAGTGAGCCGAGAACAAATAGTACTTAATACACCTGTAAAGTTTCGTTCAATTCGCGATGTAAGTTTCGTCACAATAAAACTCTAAAGATTGCAAAAAATATCATAATTTCCCGTCATTCAGGACCCTTTCTTTTGGCCCGGGGACTCGGGCAAGCTCGGTGCAGTGGCAATCCCTTTATAGAGTCTTGCCAGCAGAACCGTGTGGGACCCCTTATTGTATACGGGCGGATTGGTGTAATCTCGATACACATATCGAAGTAGTCGAGTTGGTAACCAACTGGGCGTGATAAGGGAGTTATTGCTTCAATTCATCACAAGATTCAAGCAGAGAGAAGGGGAAGCAAATGGTTCTTGACCCAGTGCACCAATAAATTGCTTCAATATCTCACTACTATGGAACTTGTATCGATTCTAGATGGGAACCCTAGATGTATACTGACCCCCACGGCAGCGCTGGAAATGAAAACTCGTCTACTCTAAACCAGCGACGCTTGCGAGATATAGACCAGAAGAGATAACGCAAACTAGCCTATACATGGAGAGTCTGTGTGTGTGGCCATTTAATTACCAGCAGGGCACTTTTGACAAATAGTTGCCGCAGTCGTATGTCAGCTAATCAATAAAGTCAAGCAAACGTGTGGCTTGCAAAGGCGTTGTTATGACCGTTTTCCCCTCATCGCTGTATTGTGCAATTATCAAACAAAACTATGCGGCGATCAATAGTAATCACTTCATTGCTGGCCTTGGGAGAACGACATACTATACAATCAGACCATTAAAAAATAATTGACATCACGTGCGATTTTAGTGCATGACATACTATTACCATGCCCTGTATAGAGGAAAACATATTGCTTATAATTCTTCGCTTCATTATATGTATTGCTTAAGTGTTACAAGTACGCGCTACATGCTGAATGTGTGTATGTATTTCATAGCTACATACATATACATATATACCTGTCTATCTATCTATCTTCATATTTATCTATGTATCTTTCTCAATCTGTCTGTCTTTGTATATCTATGTATCTATATCTATTTATCTGTCTACCATCTAATCTATCTATCTATCTATCTATCTATCTATCTATCTATCTATCTATCTATCTATCTATCTACCTACCTGTCGATTTATCTATCTATCTATCTATCTATCTATCTATCTATCTATCTATCTATCTATCTACCTGTCGATTTATCTACCTGTCGATTTATCTATCTATCTATCTATCTATCTATCTATCTGTCTACCTACCTACCTTCCTATCTATCTATATCTATCTCTCTCTCTATCTGTCTACCCTACCTACCTTCCTATATATATCTATCTAACTATCTTTCTATCTACTTACCTAAGCCTACCTACGTCTAGATATCTATTATAGACATCTTAGACGCACCTATGAACAATTCTGTCGCTTGATGTTTTGAGTTTCAAAAGAAGTAGAGTTATGGGCAATGGAAGCGAATGTATAAAACCGTGCAAAGGAGAGATTTGCAACGTGACAAATGACGTTGCAGTTTAGTCCATCACAGAGTTTTCTTTTCGCATGGCGGGTGAAAAAAAAGGGAGGAAACGTGTGTGAATAGCCTTGTCACCGACAGATTGCACAAACAGACGGGAGGTAAAGAGGGCATAACAAGGCGACAGAGAGACAGAGACGGGGAGGGAGGGGCATTTTCCTCGGGGATTTTCTCGTATAAACAAAACGCCAGCAAAGTATACACACTTATTGTTCACGAGTCCCAATTAACCCTTCCCATATGGGAACGGGGTAAACGTGTGTGAACCAGCAGGCGCTTGGCACATGCATCGAATGCATCCAAACAGATGACTGACGCCATTATGCTGATGAAATTAAATCAAACTAGTCGGTAATTTGCCATTAAATTAGCTCTCTGAATCCGGACATCTCCCCGAGTTATATCACCTTTTCCAGCCAGAGTGGAACTGACCAAAGTTTGACCAATCCAACTATCGTATTAAAGTTATCCCAGCCTCACCTGCTATCTAAGCTATATAGCCTAGCAACAGTTCTAAGCAAATGCATAGTTTGAGTCCATTTCAAGTTACCCTATTCAAGCCTTACTCAAACCAACTTGTACATTAATATTGTAACTTTTAATTGGGGGGAACTGACTGAATGATTCCGGGGTGATTCCTGCTTTTCCATTCGTAATAAGCTCGTTTCCACCTATAACTGTAGTGCGTGTGGTTATATATGCTTTACGAAAACCTGATACTCTGTCCATACCGAGTAAGTTCCTTTCCGAGTATATTCATTTTCCATGCAGCAGGTCAAAGGTCATCGGATACATATGGAAGGTCAAAAGTGGTTGCTGGAGGAAAACTATACGGAAGCTGACCTAATAACCAATAACCAATAACCTAACTTCTATCTATCTATCCATTCATCCATTTATCTATCCATTCATCCATTTATCCATCCATCCATCCATCCATCCATCCATCCATCCATCTATCTAACTAGTCTAATCTAATTAATTTAAGGTCATCTAGGTTAATCTAGGCTAATTCAATTTCTGGTTCAACATGACCAACCTAGCCCTTCCCTAAGCAGTCCCCCCTCCCCGTTTAATATGATGAGAGAGCAGTTGAGGTGAACGGGTTCACAGGGCGACGCGTGAGAGAACTGGAGAGGGAGTGAAATTAGGTGTAAATAGGTAACCGATGTGTCTATAGCTCTTACCGTTATCTGATTTTCTGCTGCTAAATTAGTTTCATACTTAATTAAGCCAGAAAACAACCGCACGAAGACCGGGGGCACGTATACAGTCTAAGGGTCCTGAATGTCGGAAAATTATTGTAAATTTCCAACGTTTAGGATTTTAATCTGGCTAAACTAACGAACCGATTGCAATGAAATTTCTCAAGTGCGTTAAGTACGACAAGGTCTAGATTCAGTATTTTTGGTTTGCTTTACCTTTGAAAATGTGAGAGCAATAAGCAATCAACAAGAATCCTTTCCTTATTGCTTCTAGACTGTACAAATCTACATGTTTTCTTCTCTCTCCTCTCTTTAGAATGTTACTCATGCACGAAAGGAACACGAGGAACTGTGAGAGGAAAAGGAAACGATGGAGGAAAAAGCCTCTCTCTGCTGCTTCTCTGCGGGAACAATTTATATCCGACGTTAATGCGACATTGCTTATGGGGTTACAAGCATACCAACATGGAATAAATTAAACGCTTCAGTACTGTCGTCTATTTCACTTTTGCTTAAAGAGAAAAGAGAGGCGAACCGTTTGCGGCTTGCAAAAGACGTCACACAAATATTGCGGCGAAGACAGTCTCTTAAAAATCCTGATTCAACTAATCATTTTTGATAATTCAAGTCGGAAAATTTTCCCAAAGTGAATAAACTATCACCTCGAGGTAGAAATATAGAAATCAATGTCTTTTTTTTCTCTATTGAACGCTTTGTGCAGCTGTTTGTGTGTACCTTGCAACCGTGATTGGAACCTGTGTTTTCGATTTGGGCAGCAGACGACGGCACCAATCGGCGCTGCAATTTGTCACCTGTCTATTGCAATATTCTTTCACTTTCAATTAGCGCACTGGGCGCAAAACTTTGAGGAGTTAAGAGATGGGGGCGCGCGGCACAACCTCCCTGGCACCTTTTGCACACCAAACTCAATCAAGTTCAAACCTGCGAAAATTGCTGCCGAATCCCGAGGAAAACCCAATTTTCAGCTGCGCGCTCCTCGTCTGAAAGCTTTTAGAACGTTTGCCAAATGTTCTGCCACAGTATATACAATTTACCATTTCAAAAATACCCCCTCCCCAAGTTTACCAAATTTTCATTCTAAGGATAAGCTCAATGAATCTCCGCTCCAAAAAAGTATATCCATCATTTTTTTTGCTTTAAACCGAGAATTCACAAGTCTGAAAATCCTTGATCACTTAATTCAGCCAAAATCTCATAACAATCTGGAAAAGAATCCTTTAAAGATCCGTTAACACTGCAAATCCCAGAAATCCCAAAAATCGCGAGACAACCTTAAAAGGTTCTACAATTCGAACGCACCCCGGTGGACTTTCGCGATCGTGAGTCGACGTATTCGTCAGGAACGCATTAGTATGCCGGATATGGGGAGACGGACACAACAAACAAGCAATACACAGCGCTGTAAGCCTAGGCCTATTTCGGTGAGGTCCACATGGATTACAGGTGCCTATTGAGATGTGATAGGATAACGGTGGTGTAAACATGTTGTAGGGAAACCATTTGACCGGAATGATACATCTCCGATTGCTTAACTCTTATTCACCTTGTTCAGTACTGCATTTAGTCATCTGTATAATTCTTACTTATCGGGATGTTAGAGACTGTTGAACACTGCCCAAGGTTCGTTGAAATCGGCTAGGTGGTTTAGCCAAATAAAATCCTAAATGTTAGACATTACAATAATCTTCCACCATCCATACAGGATCCCGCTTTTCTGCTCTAGACTCTACTCGGGAATGGCTGCTTCTGATTGGCTTCGTTCTGCTATGTGTATGTGTGTGTGTGCACATGTATAGAGAGAGGGAAGCTGGACTAGTGTTTACTCGCTACTTCCGAAAAGCAAAGCTGCCATAAACATTGATAGCTCCTGTCCTGAACAAGCATGCTTCACTGGGGCAAATAAACATCTACTTTGCGCTTTGGCAGCCAACTCTTTATGCAGCCCCCCTGCTAAATTGCCTATAGACCCGGCAGGACTTTCGAGGCATTAGCTTGGCGCTTTAATATCACTTGCTGTGCCAAAAAACTACCTGAAGATGAAGCCATTTTCCCTTTCTGTCAATAGTACCTTATTGCCGCCCTCTCTCTTCAAGCAAGCATTGAATCTAGATAGATAGATCAGTAGATAGATAGACAGATAGATAGATAGATAGATAAGGTGGCAGTTATTGCCAAGTGTGAAACATGTTACTGCCTTGACCCGAATTGGAAAATTATAAGTTGAAAACGTTATACGGTGCCGTAAGCAGGAAACTTGAGCGCTAGAGGGCATGGCGGAGATTGGCATTCACTCGAGTTGAGATCCACGGCCAGGCCCCCCGCGACAGCTTGCATTTATGCTGCTATCAAGCAAGAAGCTACTGAATTAGGAGTATTTGGTCTTGCTACAACCAAGATGGTGCCAAGTATAACTTATCGATCGGATATAGTTAGCTGTAAATAAATCAAATCAGAAACCATTAACGGAGCGCCATTGGGAGTTCGTTGGCTTTTGTGTGTTCTCGCCCATTACACAAGTTGAGACTCGGAAACCGTGCTGCTCCTTTGACAAAACGTTCCCTTTTTGTCTTTGCGGTATAATTTAATTGAGGTGCCGGCCAAATCCCTCGTACAACTCATCAAGGTTCTGGCCGGGCTAAGCGCGGAACAATCCCAGCCAGTAACCGGTGGAAAACCGCACAATGAGAATCGGGTAAAGGGTTCAGAAGAATCTCAACGCCAAAAGGGTCACAAGGTCACAGCAACCCACAGATAAAAAAAAATTCCTTAAATTATTTTAAATTTCTTCAAGAACATTCAGCTAATTATTTTAAACTGAAAATTGTCAAGCAAATTATTTACCCAATTAGAAATTGCCGCTTCTGACATTCATATACAGCTGCGTTATTTGCACATAATTATACAAATAAATGTAGCCAGTCTTGGCATTTATCTAGCGGCTTCCGTAATGTCCCGCTAACAATAAAAATAATAGCCTCGTAAGTTAACGTTTACTTTAATTCACTCGTTGAAGGTTAAATCCCTTTTTGAACATAATTAAAGGGGGGTTTTAAGTGGAGGAGGATATGGTTATATCCTAATCTTCAGGATTTTATTTCGGCAAAACTAACCAACCGTTTTCAAAGAAACTTTACTGGTATGTTAAGTACTAACGAGTCTACACGTGGTATTTTTTTGGCTGCTGTAGCTTTATAAATGTATAAGTTATAAGCAAATAACTGTTTGACCGGCAAGCGCCCTTTTCTTCTGTTACTCGACTGTACAATGGAGAGGAAATGGGCTGTATTACCTTGTAGATTATAATTTGATTGCAAACGTTGTAATCGCCGTGAGCGGGGTTTAATTTAAACTTTTTATTTAAAAAAATATGAATGAAGAGTTCACGAATAAGTGAAGCGCACCAAAGGAAAATCCATAGTGATTGAGAGAAACTTGTTTTCGCGCGACACCCAATGAATACGATACCGTGAGAGAGTTGCTCGCTCTGTGCAAGTCCCACGATGACTGACTCCGTACGGGTCGCCAGACCAATATCTCGGCCGTATAATGAACTTGCTCGCTCACACACACACACACCCCAACACACACTTACACACCCACACACACACATACACACACATATGCCAAGCACAAGGGTAAGGAAGGGAGCGAGAACGAGGGGCACGCGACCGTCTCATTCACCGAGACTAAACTATTCATCAGTCTTAATATTGCATTGATATCATACGCAATGCTTCACCTCTCTATCTGTCTGTCTGTCTGTCTGTCTGTCTGTCTATCTATCTATCTATCTATCTGTCTGTCTGTCTGTCTGTCTGTCTGTCTGTCTATCTATCTGTCTGACTATCTATCTATCGATCGATCTACCTATCTACCTATCTTTCTAGCTATCTATCTACCTTTCTTTCCATCTATCTATCTATCTATCTATCTATCTATCTATCTATATACCTACCTACCTATCTATACACCTATCTACCTATCTATCTATCCACCCTTCTATCTATCATTCCAGCTGTCTATCTAGTCATCCATCTAGCCAACAACGTGTCTGTCTATCCATGTATCCAACTGCAAATTTGTGAACAGATGAAACGAATAACAACACAACAATCTTCATTGAAACTTTAAACGAAGGAATAGGTCGAATAGATCAGGTGTTATCCTCTCTACCATATCACCTACATTGGAGGAATCAGATTCCCAATCGGCGAAATAGGAACTGGATGTGACGGACGCCCCAAATATGCAAACGCATTGTAAGCCATGGCCGAGTATCACAAGCCCAAACCTCCGGTTTTTGCAACCCAAGGAGAAACCACAGTGCGAGAAGGCGTGTTTGCCTTCTGATCGTTTTCGCACGTGAAACCATCAGTTCACGGATCTCAGTAGCATTCACATATGAAATTAACTTCATCAGATCCTATACATCCATTTGTTTAATATAATAATTATAATATAGTTTTGGTATCTTTCCATTTGTCATAGGCTAATTGATATGTCCTTCTCTTCTTTATGTTCCTCTCGGGGCAAGTCGAGATGTGATGACATTTCGGCGAAAATCAATCAAATTAATGGTTTTCTCTCTTCTACTGTCGTCTGAGCGCAAGGAAACAAATGGAACTGAAGGGATGCTAGCTGCCTGTGCGAGAGCATCCCTCTAGGGCCGCAAGTTACCATTGCTCTTTAGTTAAACGTATTGGCTTAGATTGTTTTCCCAGTTGCTCATTTCTGAAACCGAGTAGCAGCGGACCCCCGCCCCCCCCCACTACGAGTTGCCAAAACCAAAACGTCGGCCAGCAGGCAATGAGTTTAAATCCCAGTGGGACACGTGTGTGTGTGTGTGTGTGTGTGTATCTCGATCTTCTACACATGGCCGTTTACAAAAGAGAATTTCCACATGTCAAGGGCCCCGGTATACACCTTAAGAGATGAGAGCAAAGTTTCTTCTCAAAGGTGCAACTTTTAAACTTGTGTTTCAAACACATTGGCTTCGTACAGTTTTTAAAGGTGACGCTCGTAAATGATTCCTTTACTTTACACACTTGGAATTAGTCCTGCTCCTGAATAGTATAAACAATTTACCTTACTTACTATTTGTTTCATAATATTATTATTAGCATTTAATTGTACACGGGACTGCCAAAGAACCACAGAAACTGTGTGAAGTTTTTCACATTTATCTTGTCGAAGAGGTGACTTGAATACATATGCTTTATATAATGGAAAGACAGATTGACTGATAGATAGAAAGACGGGTAGAAAGACAGACAGACAGACAGACAGATAGACAGTCAGATGGTAGTTATAGATAGATGGGTAGCTATATAGCAATAGCTTCTGCAATAACACCAGTAAGTATCCTTATTGCAGTGCAAGTTGAAATCATACAATCGGTAGATTCATTACATGCCTTTGCGGTTAATTAATGGTAAAGATTTCGCTTAATGAAAAAGGAACGAGTTGGGTTTTTGCATTCCTGGTTTCCCAGCGTTTGGTTGATGTTTTGCAGCGGGTAGCGCGCGCGCGCGTCTCCTGTGAGAGAGGCAAACCATTCGTCTCTGTCTTGGCAAAGAGCAGCACCACAAGAACTGCTTGCTCTCTCCAACAAACGACGCAACAAAGTGGAAAAGAAATGGCCATTCTCTTCACGTTCTCCTTCTTTCGTCATTCACACATAAGCAAACAACGACTAGAAAAAATCACAAGATGAAATAAACATATGCATTTTCTGATAAGAGGAAAAGGAGAATCTAACAATCGGAACTGAATCAGAAATACAATTGGATATAAAATAATATATATATATATATATTTTATATATAAATAAAATGGTAGATTTTAAACATAAAATACAACCAAAAATAGCGAATATCTAAAAATGTAAATATAAAAATCAAACGAATTCAAATGATTTATCAAATATATTAAAATAAATAAGGGGTAGATGTTAAAGAAGTGTAAAAAAATTCAATGTACACAAAAACAAAGGGATCCATATGTTTGGCTATCGCTTCTTATCAATCAGCAAGAAGATCCCATCCCTAAACGATCCATCGTCAGCAGCACACAAAAAGGTTCTACGCTTCATCCCGACCGAAAAGGAAGGAAACGGATCAAAAAAGGGAGTTTTCTTGATTACAATACCTGGCGACGACTTTTACCAGAGTCCCCACAGACCAACTGACCAATTGGGCAGAGTCGAATAGGTACACAAGTCGAATGTAGTTTGGGTATCAAATGAAAAAGAAATGGACAATGTGGCTTTTTCCCATGGAGTGCAGTAAAAGAAGAAACGAAAGTCTTGTTACTCGGTTAGATTATTTGCTTACGGCACGTGATACGGGCCGGTGCTACGGATTCAGCCATGTAACCCGGGGCTTGTGCTCTCTGGCTCGCCTTTTCTTCTGCGTGTGTTGTATGTAATAAGAAATAATGGTAGCCGCGCCGTGTGTGTGTGTTCCAGTTGAAGGCCTCGATACACAAAGCTTCCAACACAGTACTACAGTAAAGTGTAAGTACAGTATAGTACAGTATAGTACAGTATATTACAGCATAGTACAGTACAGTAATAGTATAGTGCAATAGGCATAATACATTAGAGTACAGTACGGTATAGTACACATATACCAAAGCTTCCAGTACAGTAAAGCATAGTATAGTACAGTATAGTAGAGTATATAGTACAGTGTAGTGCAGCACAGTACATTGCAATACGGTATAGTACATTACAGTACAGAATAGAACAGAATACTACACCCGATAACAAAGCTTCTAGTACAGTCAAGTATAGTACAGTATAGTAGAAGTATAGTACAGTTTGGTACAGTATAGTAGAGTAATGTACAGCATAGTACAGTATGGTATAGTACAATATAGTATAGTACAGAATAATACACCCGATACCAAAGCTTCCAGTACACTTAAGTATAGCACAGCACAGTACAGTACAGTAGAGCACAGTACGGTATAGTACATTATAGTACAGTATAGTACAGGATAATACACCCGATAGCAAAGCTTCCAGTACATTAAAGTATAGTATATTACAGTGCAGTATAGTACACTACAAATACAGCATAGTACAAGTACAGTATAGTATAGTATAGTACACCCAATTACACAAAGCTTACTGTACAGTATATGCAGTATACTGCGTAGTACAGCGTAGTACAGTATAGTATGGGTTGGTGCTACGGATTCAACCATGTACCCGGGGCTTGTGCTCTTTGGCTCGCCTTTTCTTCTGCGTGCGTTGTATAATAAGAAATAATGATAGCCACGCCGTGTGTGTGTTCCAGTTGAAGGCCTCGATACACAAAGCTTCTCTTTCCCACTGGAGAAAAAAAGAAGAAGAAGAAGAAGAGGTCCATGTCGAGAGAGAATTCCAGTCACGGACTTGAGATCGGGGACCTTACCGTCGTTGTCTTGCAATCGAAAACGAGACTTTGCTCTGCACGGTCAACAGACAATCGAGTCACGTGCCCATGGGGAAAATGCGCCAAAAAGTGAACGTTGAAAAAAAAGGAAATACAAAAATACATAATAATAATATCATAAAGTATGATAATCATTGTTTAAAAAAAATAAGCTTAAGTAAACTTGAATACTTATACTTACGGTATTACGATGTAGCGGGAATTGACGGAATCAAATTACTTAAACTGATTCAATTATTCTGTACAACTATTTGATTGTATCTGTTATTCAGTCACTGAATATGTACTGATTCTTATATTGCAGCGTAGTTGTATAGTCAGCACGATTGTAATGAGTATTGCATCGTGTTCAGCGGTTTAACACTCGCTGCTGAGCCTCAGTAACTTTAATATACTCAATACAAGATAATTATATACAGTTACTGATAAGTCAGTCAGTACGATATGATTATTGACTGAATAAAGCAAGTTCACATCAACTTTAAGACTGATTCAAGTTGAACCATAGGAAACTCGTTGCTGTGCCTCGGTAACTCTGCTGAAAAGCGTTCTGCTCGATATACAGCCGCTATCTCTCTAGATGGAAGAACCCCATTTCCGGTCTATAAGCGAATTATTTCGTTAGAGAGTCTCATCACCGTCGCACCGGATTCTTCGCGCAAAAGACGAGGAAGGAGGAGGGGGGGGGGAGGGGGACGGGTTTCAACTGGAGACGACATGTTGCCGAGAAACATTCCAGTCATTTCTGAAGCTTCTTCAAACAGCGAAAAGTATAAACCTCCCGCGCGCACGTGACGGGTTATGTGCGTATGAACTCCAGAGACTATACACTAATTAGGTTTGTTTAATTTCACCTTTATGTGCATTTACTTGGGCAAATAGGCGGGGTTGATGTTGACATTACTGCCGAGGCTATTTTATGAGAGTACAGTAGTGGGTTTGAAACTTGAGAAACATATAATTTTATGATTGTAACATAATATACTTTAACGCTAATCTCTATAACACATACTAATACTAATAACACATCTACTATTAACATAACGTACTATAGTTATAATCTTATTACATATAGACAATTTACAAATGATAAGCTAATTACTTTGCTATTTCCCAATCGAGACTGAAGTAAAAGAAGCTGGAATCTAGCCGAAAATTGTCTTGGGCACCCCTTCGTGTGTGTCAGTGTGTGTGTGTGTGCGTGTGTGTGTGTGTGTGTGTGCGTGTGTGTGGCGGGGGGGGGTTTGAGGTAAACATCTCAAAACGTCTTGTCGACAAACAGTGGCCATCTGCGGTGCAGTTTTTCACTCTCACATGTGACCTTGTACGACCTTGTTGCTTTTAAGACACGGATCACGTTTTATGAAGTTGAAAAACTATTCTCTCTCCAAACCATCTCACCACATGCTTTTTCACCCCACAGGGGGATGGGGTGGGGGGGGGGGTTGCAGGGTGCAAGGGTGCAAGGGGGTTGGGGGGTTGAAGTATGGGATAGAACCGTGTCAAGCCAGAAAGACTACGTGGGGGGAAAACGAGAGATCGAGGGTACGACTTGGTTCCAGACAAAGAGATTCCAGTTCTGCATATGTGGATCACCATGGAAGCCATATAGGAGGCATTCCACACAGTTCTCAAATTGCCTTGCCACAGGGGTTTCCAACTTAATTAAGCACTTAACAACAATTCTCCTGACCAGAAAGCACCCAGAGCATAATAGCTCAACGAATAAGACAACTTTGAAAGCAAGATACCCCCAACAACAACGGTAAACATGATTCGCAGAAACAAACCCGCTGTTATTTCGAAATAAACCGAAATCATACTACACTACACACACAACAAGGATAAACGTGACAAGACGTTTGTATATTAAACTTATAATAGTAGTAGATCTTTTGATTATGAAGATAAGAGTTAATTATCGATGGATTAACTAGTGATTACCCCGTGAAATTCCCGACGTTTTCCACCCTAGTAATACAAGAATAGAATAAAGAAGTAAAGTAAAGTAAGAAAGAAATAAAGAATAGAAGGGGGTTGTCGGGTGATAAGGCACAGTTGGGGGTGAAAAAGAAGTCAACGAGGCCCACGCCCGTTTGGTCTTTCAAGTCTCAGTGCCGCCGACAGCTTTTCAAACGAGTAGTTAAACAGACTGAACTCTACCCCTTTAGTCTCCTCCACCGGGTAATCCGCTATACAGTTGCAAGGCAGAAAATAGATATATAGCTAGATGGATGGATGGATGCATGAATTGATAGATGGATGGATGGATGGATGAATAGATTAATGAATGGGTGGATGGATGAATGAATTAATGAATGGGTGGATGAATGGATGGGTGGACGAATGATTGGATCAATGAAAGGGTATGGATGGATGGGTGGATGGACCGACCGATGGGTGTACGGATGGATAGATGGATGGACAGATAAACAGCCAGAGGTAGATAGACTATTGAATAATAGTGACACTGAACTGTAATTAACTTAATTTCTGATAACACGATGACGTCCATCATGGTACACCGAATTCTACATAAAAGATGGACATCCAATGACAGTATGCTCCACACCTTCGTCACTAAATTACATGAACTAATTGCATAGACGCCAGGAGGGGGATCATATTGACTTACCATCGCTCCTATGTGACGAACGGTCTGACAGGTTCAAAACTCTTGCGTCACCGGAATAGATCGACCTGAGAACACAAACAAATGGAAAGCTGTTTATTGATACAGTAGCTATTTAGCCAAATGTAACGAAAGTTCGATAAATGGGATTACAAATTAGACCATTTCTCGCTCACTTGTACGTTCGTGTCTTATAATTATCTCAGGAAACGACCGAACGGAACAGTTTTTTTAATTGGATAATTTCCTGTTAGGTCCCTTTTTTTTAAACATTCAAGAATAGAGAGTAAAATGGAGCGTATAAAGTGGCCTTAAATTAGATACTGTTCTGTAAGAAACTCACAACAATAGGAACCCTGCCTTTCAGCCCAAGAAAAGCAGCTGTTTATTCTGTGTTTCCTATTCTACGAAAACTATTGTCTCCATTTCTTTCGTTCCTTTTGTCTTTTGTCCTCGAAGCTTTTAGATGAATACGGGCAATTTTCTACTTGAATGTTACGATTGGAACGCCAACAAAAATGGCAAGGAGATAATATGACATGTCCGTTGTTGTGACAAACGACACGACTGATGTGTCGCGCCGTTATACCGCACGTAATTCAACGATTAAGGATTCAGTTTGACAGAATCTTACAGTATACGGTCTTTCTCACACCCTGGTTACCAGACGACAGCAAAACGAAATCGTCAAAACTCGTGCTGAAATGTGCCAATCCTCTCTTCGAACCCTTTCACGGCGCGGGTTTTCGCTTTTCGAATCCAGTTGATGTCCAGTTGATGGTTCAGGTCGGCAGAACGATCATAAGTTTCAATATTCTATCGACTTGTCACGTGCTTTTCGATTTCGCCCATTTCGTATCTTCTAATCGTCTTGTCCAACTCAAAATTGTTGAATCCCAGCAATCGACCAACGCAACATCGCATAAATGTAGCAAATAATACAACTTTGGCTTCTCTCCTGAGGGCAAAAACCAAGCCAAGGGATATGGCAAAAAGTCTCCAGTTGCAAAAAAAGGAACCAAAGAAGATTGCGAAATACCCGCCCAGTTAAAATGCATAAAACATTGCAGAAGCAGACGTTAGAGAGGATTAAGTCAGCCTGGCTTTTAGCCTAAGGCTATGTACTCAAAATGCAAGGGTTTAAAATATGCCTGAAATTACGTAGGTTGTAATACACATAATACGATGTAACATCCAGGAGTTTACACATATACAAGAGTAAAACATGATGAAACATGAGATCTATTAACTGTTGATGTTAACTTAAGCGGGTCGTAATATAATACACGAGAGTAAGTTTAGGTAAAGGATGCTTGTTTTCACGTTGCATCCGTCTTGTATGTGCCGATAAAATTGACCATTCATAAGAAACGTCACTTTCTTCGGTTATATACTTTTCCCGCTCTTTCTCCTTCCTTCCTCTTGCCACTCTTCGCCTCTTTTTTTTCAACACTCCTGTACGACCTTAATCTCATTGGCTGTCAGGTAGCGTGGTATACTGTGTTGACGAAGTGCTGCTCCACTCTAGGGAGTCGACTCATTTTCACACTTGTTCCGGAACAAGTCACAACTATAACCAATGGTGCGAGTGTTATACCCGAGAAATATTTTTTTCCCCCACGTTTTCGATGTATGTGTATATATACCATCAGCGCAGACTTTTATAAGCCGGAAAAACTTGGGTGTCACACAATCAACCAATTGTCACAGTAGCGGGTACTAAAGAGTTTTATATGACTACATCAAAGTCACGCCAAGCTCTGGAGGAAAAGTTCTGATTGATTCGAATAAACCACAAGACTCTTTCCCTTTAAATTTCCATTCAGTATTGATACCTTTCGAATATAATGAAATCGAACAATATTTGGAAAAACCAGTGAGGTGATGTCAGCATAAAAACCATAGCTTTTCGTCACTTTTTTGTCCAGGGCCAAAAAAAGTGTCGGGGAATAGTTGATTGCTTACAGCTCCTACACTTTCAAAGTTATAGCAACCCAAAAAATATTCAGTGTAGTCCTAGTCGTACTTGATGCCCTTGTTAGGTTTCGTTCAAATCGGTGCATTAGTTTCGCCGAAATAAAATGCTAAAAAGGTGCGAAATACTACGATTTTCCGCCATTCAGAACCCCCCCCCTCCCCATTTCTTTGGCTCTAGACTGTACTTTTCCTTTTCAGTTGTGTAGCGAGTTTATGGCCAAGGATTTCTTAAAAATTACTCTCCGCTTTATGAGGTCCACGAGGCCCCCCGAATATCGTTTTATTGCTGCCGGCTAGAGTGGACCTGTAATCGACAAAGAGGCAGTCTTGTTGCCGATAAGAGAAGCGGGCAACGAGAGCTGGGGGGATGGAGANCCCCCCCCCCCCCAGAAACTCTAGTTTACATTCGATATAACATAGAGAAAAAAATGTGTTCTAATTAATGGGAACTTGCAATATTTCATAACATTTACGATTTTATTCTAGACAAACTAATAATCCGATTTCAATGAAACTTAGCAAATGTATTATGTACAAGTAGTTCCACACATGGTATTTTTTGAGTGGCTATATCTGTGATAGTTTGGGAACAATAAGCGATCAACTTTTCCCCAGCCAGAACCCTTTTTTTTATTCCTCTAGACTGTAGAATAATTGGGACCGAAAGCGGATTGTAGAATCGAGTTATACCCGACATTAATTAAACGTAATCTGCTGTTACCGATCTGTCATGCAGTATGGGAAATCCTTTCCCATTTTAATACCGTGTAACGAGATATCTACGAATAAGCATCAAAAGTAGTCGATTGATACAAACAACAACTAAAGTATAAACAGGATTTTTGTGTGAAAGAAAAGGAAAGGGATAAGTAGCGAACAGAATTCGCTGTTTTCTCAGGCTGGCCGGTGTTTCTCGGGAAACGCTATAGCAAGTTTTTCAAACTACAACAGGCAAACAAGGTCTGGAAGCGAAATATTTCCCTTTAAACAGCGCCAACTATTTTAGGCAACACAAACAAGCCAATTGCGTCATCTGGTACAAATTATTGTTCTAGCTGGGTCGCGCGACTAACTATCGGACCCTTCTCTGTCTTAACGATCCTCCATCTAAGTTGGCATTTCCCTTTACAGCGCAACCTTACACAGTCCCATTCTAGCGAGAGGACCCTCGAATCTTGTCAAGTATAGAGCCTATGCCAACTTGGCTCGCCCCCTAGCGGCCAATACTGGTACTAATATGATTTTTTTTAAACCCCAGCATTCCCGTGTTAAAACACTTCGAATTCCTTTATACCTTGAAAAGAGAGGAAGTTACAAAGATTGGCACGCACTTCTGTACTGTTTCCCTAATGTGTTTTTCCGCGAATTGTCCAAACCCGTAAATGGGTTAAGCTTGTCGAGCTATGGTCAAGGAACAAGATAGATTAAAGACAAACCACCAACAAAGGGAAAAGTAAGGAGGGGAGTCGCTTGATTCTAATCCGCAATTCACGATTGTTATCAGAGAATTTACGGGTGGTGCGTATAGTGTGTATGTTGCCTCGGTCCAGGTTTTTGGCCAGTGAATGGGGCGCGCACCAAAAGCAACGGAGATGGGCTATACCTTCTATCATAAGCTATATCCATAGGCAGATGAGCCTCTTTGACGAGCGATGTAATCTTGCATGATGGATTGTTGTTTGCTGGCCTTACACCTTATCAGACATATGTCACTACATAAGCATACACACAGCCGGATTATTGGCTGCATATGAACCCCCCCGCCCCCACACACACACACCCTTCCTACCCATGTGTCCGTTTTTATTCCGTTGGGATTCATCAATCCTTTCATTCTTATGGGGGAAAAAAGAATCAAAGGAATTGCAATTAATCACCAAGTCGGTTACGTGCAGGCAAAACCCGTTGATAAAGTTTGAACTCTTCGCTAGAGGGCAGCGTCATTCCAGTTTGGCATAGGCTCTAATTAGCTAGTTTATTTTCAGATAATAAGTTACAATCGCTCATTTTTCTTATATTAGATAGTTTAGCTAAATATTAACCTGCGTTTGGATTCCCCAGGAAAATTTATATGTCACGTGAAGATGACATGTTTCCAAGTATAAAGCAAACCGCAGAGTCTGTTGTTTTTCTAACAGGGATTTAACACTTGCTCTTCAAGTGCCGTAGTAAATTCGGTTTGCTTCCCTTTCACCGCAAAACTCACGAGGAATGTGAAATATCTCTCTATTCCCAGGCAGGCCATAAATTAGCCAATGATCTGTGTTGTAGGAAGATTGCCTGGCACCGTAAAATATATCGTCCACAATTGCTACTGTACTTTTTAAAATAAAAAAAAACAAACGTCGAAGCGTTTCTCTCGCCTTCACACGTTCCACACAGATATGTATCACTCCAAAGCTTTTACCGCTCGCTGTCTGTTTAACTCCGTTAAAACAGAGAGAAAGGCAACAGAAAAGCAAGTGCCCAGGGTCACGGAAGTCCTTAAGGTGTACTCTGATAAACTTTTATATAATTACTTCTTGAATTGATGGGGGCAATAACTAATGTCTCATGATACTCGTCGTTTAGTGCAATTCATTGACTTCGAATTCTGCAGACGGGACTGACAATAGAACGTTTTACCCGTCCCCGATAAAACTGTCGGTGAAAATTAATGGGTTTCACGTGACGGACTCCCAATTAGAAATTCTACAGTGGCAGAAAGTTGCGCAATGTTGAGGGTCTATAGCACGTGCTGAGAGTCAAACGGACCGGGGGGAGACAGAGAGCGAGAGAGAGAGAGAGGCTTATCCCACACCCGCCGCCAGCCCCGACCGCACCCGCGCTACAAAGTTGAATATATACCTGGCGGATTTCTTAATGAACTACCCGATGGGTTTAGCAGCTCACTTGCATAAAATTGAATTAAGCTGCTCACCCGCTGTCAATTAAAACTTTGCGTCGTCCCCGCTGAAATGTCCGAGAGTCTAGCTCTGTGTGGTGGGCCACCTTTGAAGTCGGCTAATGCTAAGTATCTCTAATTGCTCCCGCTGCAAAGCGCATACCCACTCAAACAGACACCTAATGCTATTACTTTAAACACAACTGGATACGTGCAACTTCACCGCAAGTCCCCATCAATTATACTCGCAACTGATGATCAATACTATCAAGCGCGGACCCCCTGTCTTTGTGCGTTATAGTCCGCCAGCTATAGGGTATAATGGGGAAAAATATATGCAAAACGAGATATTATACGCTGTGTTACACGTGCCTGCAAAATAGTGTTAAGGTACTCGATGTAATCGTGGGATTATACCCCCCCCCCCCAAAAAAAAAGCCTTTCTTCTTTCCTTGTAAATATTGCAAGCGCCGCATAATCCTTAATCGCACTTAAGGTTTACTGTATAGTAGAGAACTTTATTCGGTAGAATTCCAGAAAGGGGGCGTTTTCTCTGTTGAATTACCGTCTAATAATACTTGCACACCAAAAGGCCAGAGAGGTTGCCGAGATCAAGCGAGTGCCAAGTTGGAGTGTCTTCTGTTATCAATAAGGTCATTTCCAGTGGAATAGGGAGCAATTGAAGCAGATCGTTTTGGCTAGGCGAGAGCATGAAATTAGCATACGTAACACGCGCAGTGTGCTACACGGCAGTTCAACTGGCGGAGCAATCCGCTGGTATCGAGGCTATTGTTAGGTGCTCAAATCAAGCGAGTTTCTCCGTACCACAAAAGTGCTTATTACAGTGGCAAGACCTTAATTGTGTATCCCCCAGTAATAGCATACTATACCCCGCGTGACTGATTGGGAATTCAACAGTGAACCGCCCATTGGAGCTAGTCAGCACAGTTTGAGGCTAACCGTCGTCAGCAGGTCTTAATTCTTCACTCACGTGAATAATAGATATAAAAGCGGCGCACACCGTGCCCCTATATAACTAGGTTCCCCCCAATTTCCAATCAAAACAAACGACACGGTCGTCGAGGACACCCGTAGGCTATATAATGACTCATACGCTGCCACGAACCTCGTTTAAATATATATTTGTAGCTTAAAAATAGTCACCGGCTCGTTTGTACAAATCATCCCTAACCGCGAGCGTCTTTCCCATAACTCTACAGCGACCTGCCCATATGGTTTAACCTTCAAATCTCAAACAATAATGATAAGTTGCGAATGCAGTCTTTTCTTTTGATGGCCCTCGTAGCTAATTTGCTGTCCACAATAAACCGAGTCGGGCAAAACTGATACTAACTGGTTTTCATGGGTCAGTTTTCTTTATTTTATAAGTCACGTGAGTTTGATTGTCAAACCGTGGAGAAGCATAAAGGACTCGTAAGACGGCGCTATAGAATAACAACGTCAAGTTTTGACCTCTGCCAGGGTTTTATCAGCTCGTATAGCTGCAAGATTGGCAGCGATCATGTGCCAGATTCCCCTTAGATATAAATCCCCAACGGTCGAATAACTTGAATCTGATGCCAGCGTCCAAGATTACGCTGTGTGAAAGGGTTCCTCGTCCAAAGTTGCATATCTTTACAATCGTGCATCATTATAGTTCGAGAAAAATCCATTTATTTATTTATTTAATTCAAATTACAGGGCAATCAGGCTGTGCCCATGGCCCTGCTTTTGATTTGTTTACCAGTGCGACGGGTTATAATATTGAAAGACATCACTTCGGGAAAAGGAAAAATAACTCAATCTTTGTTTTGTTTCAGTGATTTTAAAACCAAGTCCGATAGTTCTAAAAAGCCACGTTCTTTAGTTAAAATGTTCTTGTAGTTGTATTGTAAGCCGGCGGCACTTAGTGCACGCCTCAATTTGGCTCTTTCTTTGTTCAGCAAGATACAGTGAAATAAAATGTGTGCAGTGGAGTGATACGAACACCCACATCTGCACAACTTGTCAAAATTGGCTTTATATTTGGCTAAGTAGGCTCGGGTGGGAGTACGGTTTGATCGAAGATCTAAAACGGAGCTAGTAACCCTTTTGGGAAGATTTAAGAATATGATGGGTTTCTTGGTTGGATGAACTCCCAACTCCCTGAGATGAAGACCCTCTTTCGCCACCCGCCACTCTTGTTGCCACGTAAAGAATAAAACCTCTTTAATTTTTTGGCGGATAAAACTGGTTGGTAGTCCCAGATCTAAAATAAGGTCGGCTGGGTCTCTTTGAATCCATAGTCGTTGGGTTTGTTGCAACGAATGGCAAGTACAGTCTATAGAGCCAAAAAAAAGGATTCTGAATTTCGGGCACTACTACAATTTTTAACTTTCAGCATTTTATACTGGCGAAACTAACGAGCCAATTTCAATAAAAATTTACCAGGGTGTTGAGTAATACTAGGTCTACTTCCACAAATTTTTCGGTTATTCTACCTCTGAAAACATGATAGTAATAAGCAGTCAACTATTCCCCAGCAAGTGCCCTTTTTGAACTGCCCTAGACTGTACATCTATTTCTAAGTGATTAAGATCGAAAATAGGGTAGATTGGAAGCGCAATTTCTTCTATAGTTTTTTGTTCATTATTCCGAACACACCTAATGATAAGGTTTGACATAGAGGCTCTCACTTCTTCTTCCTAGTGTGTGAACCATATGGTGTGGAACATTTGCATAGAAAGTCCGCAGGAATATACGAGCGAGAGAAAAGAGACCTGCAACTCCTTTATCCTGGCACGGAAGAAAGAAACAAGTTCTCTAATGCTTGACGACGCAGATGTAAAATTTCCGGCCCAACTTTGAGACAGCATCATAGTAATATTTCATCAAGTAATTCGAGCATGCAAAGGGTTTTCGTGGTACAAACTTTTCGGACGCATCTATCCTCTCCGTTTGACTCTTGCAACAAATAATTAAAAAACAGCCGCGCCTCGGAGAGACGTTTCAATCACGTTTTCTGGGGGAAAAAACTGAATTGTAGACCGGGAATCCTTAAACTACCCTGTCAAGTTCTCACTGTCGGACGATTTCCTCTATGGTAATCGTTGATGACCAACATTACTTACTGATATACAACTGAAGAGGAAGCTTTAAACCGGTGAAATCTGTTGGTCCCCACCTACTCATGTAACCGGGCCCCGTTAAGAAAATGAAAGGAAGAAGGGAAAAAAACAGGACTGAAATGAAAACTTCCTGTCTGGGTTTTCTCGTACAGCTAAATATAGTGACTGTGCTCTCGTCGTCTGTGGCTTCTTCATCCCTTTTTCTGTTCAGTTGTTTCAGTTATAAAAGAATGAGGTGCGTCGCCAATTTGCAACGCGTGCAGTTGCGTCACAGCGAGGATCATAGAATATATCCCTCTTCTGTCCAACCCTGAAAAGCAAGTACGCTTCGTCTCGGGCACCGAAGAAAAGCCGGCTGGCTTTAGAGCCCAAGCAACGGTTGCGAATAGACCATCTAAATTGAACAAGTCTTAAAACGGATGCTGAGCTCACCCCGATCCAATTCGCAAAAGAAAGAGCAGCGCTCGGCTTTGAGTCACTTCCGTTTTCATCAGACGCTGCTAATACCGCAGGGGAAGCGCAATGACAATTTCCCATACCCGATTCATTCACGAAGTCTTCCCTAAGTACCCGAGGACCCCTTAAGACTATGACCGGAGATCACGTGGGCAGCAGCGGTTGATAACTTCGCGACACCAGCTACTAGGAGGCGCCCATACTTGGCATACACTTTTACCGATATGATAACTTTTGTCTGCCGTCTTAAAGCAAACCGCAGCAGCTCTTAACTATCTGTGTAAATTAGCGAATAGACCATTTGGTATCGAGGTAAAAAATTCGGACAGATCAACGCTACGTACATCTTGCCACAGTAATTGAAAGTTTTGCACAGAAAGAGAGAGAAACTCGTTAGTGCTGGAACTAGAGAGTAAAACATGCTCTGGAATGCGATGGGTGTTCATACGGCCATTGAAAAAAGTTCCCCTTCCTCGCACCCACCCTCCGAAGATGCCCCTCGCTCGGCACCAACCTGAGATGTGTGCAAGAGCATGGTGCAACAATCGAAAAATAGATCGGGGAAACTACATCAGCAGACGAGAAGCAGCAAGCTCCTGCCCTTAAAATAAAACGGGGAAGAAGACACGTCACCCAGGTCTTGTCTCCCCCCGTACCGGGCCATCAACGTGCCCCATATAACTGCGATTCCCTTCCGCTGAAATTGATATCAATTCTTGTTTTCTGGTCCTGTTTCCTTTGTCGCTTGTCTTTGGTTTTCCTTGTTTTACTTATAGCAGGCAATGCGCAATAAAAGTTTATTCAAGTAAATGTGTGTCGAGTGAAAGACTTACTTTTGATGCTTTAAAAGCACAAAGCCGTTTGACTAGAAAGCGAAAGGAGAACGGCTCTCGTCGACTTTCGGGTGCGTAGAATTATTCAAAGGTGCCTGTTGCTCTTGAACCGACAACTTCTTTGACGAATGGAGCGGAAACACAGGCCAAAGTACTTCCGTGCGCGAAGCGTACACAACTTTGGTCAATTTTTTTTTTTTTGTCTTCGGTAAGTAGGGTTTAAAAAAATTGCAGATAAAAACAGCTAGATGAGTCGTTCACGAAAATCCACCGTTGGTATGCCCACTTGTGTCAGATAGGGTCCTGGCTAGGGTTAGGAGCCACGTGAACGCTTCGGCTGCCTTTTGAATACTGAGCGAAGGAAGCTTTTCCACCTCGAGGGCATAGTCTTGCTACTAGTGCGCTCTTTAAAGGCTCCCCTACACGGCCGCGACGACACAGACTTTGACTTGGCAAGACCTCTTGAACGATCTGCCCACGAGAGACTGTTGCTGACAACTCAGAGTCGCTCCAATTTAGTGCCGGCGTCCCATACGTGGCGCTTTCAAAGCATCCAACACAAGAAAGGTCACCAAGTCCTGCAATAAATCTCTACAATAAGCAGAGCATTCTTGTTGCTCGTTGTTTCCTGCGATTCAAAGCATTCCCACTGTGGTATTCTAAATATAATTCTCAGTAGATTTAATTGAAAAGGTAGAAAACCTTCCCAGTGAGTATGTATTATGCACGTCTACCTAAGCGGTGTATCTTATCTAGCGTGCTATTTCTTACAGGACGTAATAGTCGACTGCAAGACGACTGCACAAGTGTTTAATATCAATCTGAACATCTCTGGTGATTGAAAGCTCGGCAAGAATTTGAGATCTCCGGAAAGTCCTGATTAGAGCTCAACTCTATACCCTGCAGTTTCTAATGTTACAGCTCTCTTGAATCGAAACTAACTTGAAAGCTATAGCCATTTACATCAACGTGTATTTCCTGGGGAGGGGGCATTGCAAGAAATTTTTTTTAACTCATTTGACGGGCATTCAGGCGTTAGCCCATGGCCCCCGATTTTTTGCAAGAATATTAGACATATTTGCTATTGTAAAGTTTCCTTGTAACGGAACCCCATTAGCAAATTAGAGATACGTTATTACAAGACATCGTGCAGCTTGAAGTATGTTGCAGGTTATGCAGGCCCACGTGCTTTTCTGCGAATCGATTGCTATATACCCTGGCCTTCGTTCTTTATATAGGTCCGACTGAAAATCTTGCTTTATGGTGCACGTTCCCCAAGAACATTGACTTTCAAGCTAAGCGAAAAGACTGCGAAGGGGAACGTTTTACTCGGCACTTGCACAAGTCAAAAGAAGCGAACACCAAAGGGTCCCATGCCTATATTTAAACTTTGCAGGATTTGAAAGGAACGCCAGGTACCGCGCTTGCTTCCGGGGTACGGACGATTACCTAAGCCAAGTTTCTCCAGATTCTGAAAACAAGGTCACCATTCCGTTTACAAAAAAAAATTACCGTGCTATTATTCTCTTAAAAACACAAGTAAGCTTGCCTCAATTGCGTAGTTGAAGTCAATAACTTGGGAGTAATAGACTTTATCAGAGTAGCGAACCCTGGATAGGAACGTCGCGACGTCGCGACGCAAACCGTGTACGTCATCCGCACGAACATTACATTCCCAAACGTTCAACGACTGAAGAGGAGGCAACTCGTTAAAGCTAATCAACTGAATATCGTCCACGGTGCCAGTGCTCAAGTTTTACAGTGACAGTGACACTTTGGCGCGCACCCACCTCTTCAGCAAGTAGACCAGCGATGAAATCCTGCAGCCAAAACTCGCGAAAATAAGAGCTCTTTGCCAAAGTTCCTGCTAGGATAGTTACGGCTAGGGCGACTGCTTAAATGTAGTCAACAGAACGGAAATAACTGAAGCTATTAATCCAGAAAAGACGAAAAGTGAAGGGTTAAACCCACGCTCGCGGAACAAGATGGGCGCCTCTCAATTTCGCGAATCTGCCGCTACGTGGCGCGACCACTGATCATACTACCTACAGAACTAATTCATCTACGAGAACAAAACCTACATTACAGATCCAAATAATTCTGTTCCGTAGACCCGTAGTCTACAGACCAGAATTACCTAAAGCTTTTAATGTAGAAAAGACAACAAGTGTAGGGTTAAACCTACACTCGTTGAATAAGATGGGCGCCTTTCAGCTTGGCGAATTTTGCCGCTACGAGGTGCAGCCACAGGGCATGCTGCCTACCAAACTAATTCATCGACGAGAACCAGACGTAGCCCACCTACGATTCCTAAAAGGAATACAGAAATAAATTTGCATTGCATCTTTGACAAGTCTGGGTCTGGCAGACGGATTTCAAAGGCTTATTTTCTTTTCTAAATCTTGAATAAAAGTACTTCATTTGAACTTAAACGATTATACGGGGATTCAAGTCTCCCGCAGGCGCGTTATATGTCGCGTTCCGGGAAAAGGACCTAGGCAGCGAAGGTTTGCCAAGTCGCCGCTAGGAGGTTTCATTCTGGAATACCCTCTACTTGAAGCTCAATTCTCGACAAGACGTTAGAGAGCGACTTCTTTGGGACAGGACCTTCAATTTTGCTTGTTCTTGTCTCGCCCAAAAGGAATTTGAGCAATCTTTGTTATTCATAGAAGTTGCGCATCCATGTTGACCTTGTATACCGTGACTGTAATGACGAAAACAAACTGCGTTATTGACGAACTGAAATGTCAAATATGCAGCACGAGACAAATTAAGCCTACTTTCTTTCAGCAAAAATTTGGTTCTATACAAATTAATGGGACTGTGAGGTGTAGGCTTGCGATGCGTCTGTAAGGAGGTCGTTTGTAGCACCGGAGAGGGGTTGGGGGATGGTGGGGGTCCCAATACAAGTGAACACAACACAGCATTCCTTGGGAAAGAGAACCGGGGTTATCCAAGAAACGAGCTTGGCATCATGTATTGCTGTCGAGGCAGAATCGAGCGGAGAAAATTTCCTTGATAGTCGTGCGGAATACCAATGACGATATACATTTTTCAATGTGTGCTCAAAAGCCCATGGAAACCCTTTGTTGATTTTTCATCGAGAGGGAACAGAATCTTTGACGCCAAACTCTTTGCGCCTCAATTATAGCGCCAATGTCATCTAGAGAAAAAGCAAAAGAAATTGTGGATGATGGGAGAGAGAAAAAAAGGAATCGGTCTGGAAGATCGATGAGACGCGAATCGATTGTTTTTGCATAATTTTGTGTCGTGTTTTTTTCTTTCTATGTACTGGAGGGCAATTTTTTTGTAGCGGACGAGTTCCAGTATTCCAGTAAAGAGACACTGTGACTTGGTTTATCGCGCAAAAATCGATCGGGAGGGACTTTGAAAATCGATGGTGGGTGAATCTGCATTCATGATTTTATTGACATTGTTTGATGTGATATGAATGTAGCTTCTATTCCAATGGCAGCCACGTCTAATTTGCTGTACCAATGTAACCATGGCAACCGTTTTCCCAACCGCGCAGTGGATACACATCCCCTATGCTATAGAACGCCGCGTGCATCTCGTACAAGAATATTCGGATTAACTCAAGTAATTGCAGACAGTCTTTGGACAGAAGAGATAAAAGTCGCCTGTTGCAAATAGTCAGGTCGGTCACGCTGGTTGGTCGCTTGAACATGTCCAGCACGAGCCAGGGCCGTTATCCACCAATATACTGGTTCTAACTAGCAAGCTGGGTCGTTTAATAAACACCGCCGTTTTCGCCAGTATTGCCTCATATCAGATGGAAACTAAGCATGTGACACGCTCGTACCCCAACACCCAGATTGCTCCCCTCTCACTGTTTCCTTCTTTCAACCCAATGTGATGTTATAAACACCATGTTAGAACAAGATAATCTCCTGATTTCTTCTCATATATTATTTTAGATTATCGCTCGAAATAATATGTCGTGATATTTAAAGTCGTTTT
>JAIQCU010000851.1:0-34353 GCA_022114935.1 Leptestheria dahalacensis
CCACCAAGATAAGATAATGCGATATTATCAGTATTTCTCAGCGATGTGCTAAAATGTAAAAGCGACTCCCGTGTTGCCGCGAGCCCATAGTCGTCACGACACATGAAACCAATTCAAGCCCCTCTCTCTCTCTCTCTCTCGAACCATATAACGCATACAGGGTCAATTATCATCCGTATTATCTTTTATTACCCTTAAATAGACTCTTACGATAAGATAACATCATGAAAATTACTAATCCATATGGCTAGATTCGATAGAAACCCGGAGCCGCGGGTTCTTCTTCATTTGTTTATTTGTCCGGCTAACAACAAGTTGGTTTTGTTTGAGGTCTTATCACAATGTCGCACTGGCAGGTTAAGTCGTCAGCAAAGTGATTTACAACCCAAACTATTGCTGCTGGGCCTTTTTTCTTTTATTCTTATCAAGAGAACTAATGGAAGTTCGTAGATAAGGGCAGGCAAAAGTTATAAAAAAAAGTGTCCAGATCCAAACCATCGTTTCTACCCCCCTGCAAAAGAAAAACACCCTGATGGATCCAGAATCATAACATTATACCAAATATGCTATATATTAACTTAATCCTAATGAAACTAACGTTCCTCTTTATACATTTGCAAAAAATTACCGTGGATCTTAAATTACATAACATTGCAAAACCTGGAACAGTATAGTAGTTTGCAAATCTTGAACCGTAAATCTAAACTATCTGGTAAATCTAGTAATTAGTAAACATACTGACATCAGTCCACATATTCTACAGCATTACTTTATAATTTGATAGAATTCAACTTTAAGTAACGTTATTGGTTCACTAATTAAGTTTCCGTAATCTAATTAAAACACATTCGCATGTATAGCGCCCTGGATCTTGAGCGATAACATTGTAGTGTAACTCAGGTAGAGTTGAATTGGATTAAAGTTAAGTAAGTCAAAATCCAAGTGAATTAGATTGGCATATAGATTTGCACATCTTCAATGGCAGTGTAGGATTGCAACAGCAGGCGAAATACAGAGATGGGGTTGACATTGGCTTTTCTAGTCGACTAAGTTATAATTCGCCCGGCCAAATAGGCGGAGTAGGAGCTCGTTTCACGCTGCACTAACTCGTCACAATAACAGTAAATATCGGCACGAAATGAACGCTGTATAGGGCGACGCACACAATAGATAGACTCTATAACATTTGCTCGATGCTCTCCC
Organism: Leptestheria dahalacensis; assembly: GCA_022114935.1. Classification (NCBI taxonomy): domain Eukaryota; kingdom Metazoa; phylum Arthropoda; class Branchiopoda; order Diplostraca; family Leptestheriidae; genus Leptestheria; species Leptestheria dahalacensis. Next base: position 1,204 of record JAIQCU010000851.1, read on the forward strand.
TCTTTCGGTCCCCTTCACACCATAACCTATGTGGGCCTACACCATAAATACGCCGCCTATTACTTGTGTCATTACCTATTCACCCTATTATAGCACATAGGCTTTCCTAGTAACTACTAGGATTCGCTATATCGTCTCCTAGTCTTTTTTGGGCATTATAAGTAGAATGTTGCGTTTCAGTTTATAATGAGAATACTAGGGTTTACTAGAATGATGTAGTGAAGTTATGCGGATGGGATCTGGATGGATACTGTATCCTTTAATTAAATATCCTAGTTTAATAACCTTCTAGACTGGCATTTAGGAAAATAGAGTAGTATTCAACCGCTACGGTATTGCGCAGTAGAATATACTAGTATTTTACAGTATCGTATACTATATTAACAACATCTATGTGTGGTTATGCACCAGAACATGCTCATCGTAGGTCGGTTCTTCAACAGCTATTATACAAAAAGGGCGAGATTCCTATCATGTATAGGGGTGAAAAATTCAGACGTCTTAAAAAAGTTAGCACGGGTGACTGGAACACCGTGTTATTGAAAAGTTGCATCTAGGCAGAAAACTTGTATTATTGTGTTGGCACTCGGTGTGGGGTGCGTGCGTTGGGTATCTGTTGATTTACAATATGCATGTTGATAGCGTTGGCTCTGCAGCTCAGATAACAAGGCTGGAAAACGCGAGGGAATGCTGTGTGCAAGTGTATGTGTCTCGGCGCCCCCGCGTGAGGCGATATTGGCTAAACGTTCAGATAAAAATGACGCAGGTAAACCAAAAGTAAATCTCCACTACAAGCCGACAAATAGCCAATCTAAAGACGTTAACATGGCCAGGCAGACGCTGTATGCACGTCAACCATAAATACGACATTGGTGTGTGTATACAACACAACTGACTGCCTGAAAGTGAAATGTAACACAAAGGGTCGCCTTTTGCCTGTGGATTATCTTTGTCTGTTTGTTTAAGAAGGTTATGTGCAATGCAAGACGATTTCAGAACCATAGGTATAAAGTTGAACGCGTTAGTGATATACACTTCACAGGCTAATTTGTAGTCTTAACATCTCTATTGACTGAAGTTACAGTATTTAAGATTCATTATGAGTCATTCAATGATTCAGCAGCACGGATATGTTACATGCTCGTCTATGTAAGAAGAGTCATATTAGTCTAATTCGTGTCAAGGAATCATTCTTGAAGATTCATTTAAGAAATCGTTAGTGAACACGAGGACCTCCTGGTAAGAAGCATTAAGCCGAAAGAGTCATTCCTTCATCAACTCGTCTCTACTCTATACTTCCATTCTTATAGCCTATATATCTATTCTATATTATGTAATGCTATCCTTTTCATCGACCATTTCAGTTTAGTTAAAGAGAACTTGTAAAAAACTATACTGAATCTGATTTCATGCAATGCTGTAAATCAGAAGTTAGGGCCTTGTTCTGTAAGGAATCGTTCTGTAAGAATCGTTCTTTAAGGACTCGTGCAAGAATCTTGGAACGGAAAGATCCTAGGCCGCAAGAATCGCATCAAGATTCAAGTGAATTATATCAAGAATCATCCTCAGATCATCTACTGGTTGGAAAACTGGTCAGTGTTATACAACGAATCATATATAACATCAGAGAATCATACTAAGAATCATTCTAAGATCATCTGCTGGTTGGATAACTGGACAGCGTTATACTACGAATTATATAACATAAGGGAATCATAACCAAGAATCATTCTCGAATCATCTACGGGCTGGAGACCTGGACAGTGTTACACTACGAATCATATATAACATCAGGGAATCATAACCAAGAATCATTCTAAGAATCATGGTTGGATAACTGGGCAGTGTTATTCTACGAATCGTGTATAACATATCAGGGAATCATACCAAGAATCATTCTCGAATCATCTATATTGGTTGGATACCTGGACATTGTCATACTACGAATCACAAAACATCAGGGAATCGTACTAAGAATCATTCTCGAATCATCTATACTGGTTGGATAACTGGACAGTCTTATATACTACGCATCATAAAACATCAGGGAATCGTACCAAGAATCATTCTAAGATCATCTACTGGTTGGATACCTGGATAGTGTTATACTACGAATCATATAATATCAGGGAATCATAACCAAGAATCATTCTCGAATCATCTACTGGTTGGATAACTGGACAGTGTTATACTAGGAATCATATAACATCAGGGAACCGTAACCAAGAATCATTCTGGAATCGTCTACACTGTTTGGATACCTGGACAGTGTTATATACTACGCATCATATAACATATCAGGGAATCATATCAAGAATCATTTTCGAATCATCTACTGGTTGGATAACTGGACAGTGTTATACTACGAATCATGTATAACATCAGGGAATCATACCAAGAATCACTCTCGAATCATCTATATTGGTTGGATAACTGGACAGTGTTATACTACGAATCAAGTATAACATCAGGGAATCATACCAAGAAGCATTCTCGAATCATCTACTGGTTGGATACCTGAACATTGTCATACTACGAATCATATAACATCAGGGAACCGTAACCAAGAGTCATTCTGGAATCATAACCAAGAATAATGTTCGAATCATCTAATAGTGGTTGGATAACCGGGCAGTGTTATACTACGAATCTTATAACCATCAGAAAATCGCTCCAAGAATCATTCTCGAATCATCTATACTGGTTGGATAATATAAGAAGGTTGATGGCGCAACTTACTCGAACACGCGGTTCAGTCAGATTCGTCCACATGGCGATCTCTTCACGAGTACTCATATCGGGATAGCGATTCCTGGCGAAAGTCGCTTCCAGTTCCTGCAGTTGCTGCGACGTGAAGTGCGTCCTCTGGCGTCGTTGTCGCTTGTTCTTCCGGCCGTCTTTGTCGTCGTCTGCACCTCCACCGGCTGCGTTACTGTCCTCCGTCGAGTTCTTTTCTGATTCTTCCCAAAAGATACAATCAAACTTAATTCATTTAAAAAACAGCAGTATTATAGACTTTATGGATTAAATTCCGATTGGTAGATGGAAAACCTATAACACTAGAATAAATAATGGAAATTAGGCTAATTAAATTTAAGTCGATTGAGTTGTTTGACTACATCTGTGAAGCCAGCTGTACAATTTGTGTGAAAAAGGGCAAGACAAAACAAGATGGATAGCGACCAATAAAAGAGTTTCCACCTCTGTGTGTGTTTATGTGTTAATTTGCGGCGCGCACACAGCCAATCGATCAACCCGATAGAATCTATCAAACCGCGCGGGCCCCGACACGACAGTTGGACTTCCTTTTGTGACCTGTTCTCGTGCTGTCGACCTTTTATTTAGCAATTAAATCGACCGCTTTGGGGATCTGCTGCTCTGATTGTTTGTCCCGATACTAATCCAGCCCCTAACAAACGTTTCCTGTTATTCACTACACATCCATTTTCCCGTTGATATTGTAACAGATACATCGACCTGTATCGATTTTAAACTTAAATATATCGATATCAATAGAAAATCGATTCATTTCGATATATTGATACTTAAATCGGAAAAGCCTGTAAAGCAATAAAATCTTCGAGCGGCCTTCAGTTTCCAACCTGACTTTTTATGGGTGCTGAAAGATGACCTCAGGTCAAAGGTCAATGTGTAAAACGCAGGTAAAAATGGAGCAGAGAGATATACAGACTGGAAACAAGGGTGAAAAACCTCCCAGCTGGAGCGCCGAGTTCGGTTGTTGGCAATTATTTTTGATGACCTTTGCCTGCCAATGTGGCATGACCTCCTCCGACCACACGCTAATGGACGGTCAACTGGTCATTAGGCTTACCTTAATGGTTAGAACAACCCGCAATGAATGCGGCAATTCGGTTTATAACCATCCCTCGCTGCGAACTGATTCAATCGTTCTAGTTTAGCGCAATTTACTCTTCTCTTTCAGTCGTCATTTCAGTTTCAGTCGTTAGATCGTCAGTTTCAGATCCAAAAGGAATCGGTTGTCATTAACACGAGTAACAAGTAAGGCAGAAAACGGGGGGATTAGCGTTCTAGATTGCAGACTGTCATTTTTCGAGGGTAAAGTTTTGCACGCGGCTGAATCAACGCTGGAAACAGCAGCTGAGAACGGGTTCTCTCTCTTCCATATAGAAGAGTCTGTCACTGGTGGTAATCCTCGAAGTAAGAGAAACAGACACGCGCCAACACATGTTCCCAAACTCTCAGCCCATAAGTTATTCGAAATGTTATAACTTGCTTTTTTAACGCGATTTTCTTCATTGTTATTTCGGGTATAATTTCGCACTATATATTAAAGAATTGCAATATAATAATTACTTAAATGTTACCATCAATACTTTCTTCTTTCATATAAATCTTGAACCTATTTAATTATTCTGGATTATTAATTTTAAGTGAAGGTAATTAATAATGTTAGGATATAATTATGTAGGTGATTATGCTAACTATGATTAAAGTAAATTGAACTTATGTATTTGTGAACCCTATATATAATATAAAATATAATACAGTATATTCGATGCGCAGGTCTTTCACAGGGCGGCCATTTTGGGTGGACGCACGAAGCAGCTCGATAACTTTTCATTGTGCCAACCAATCAGATTTCAGACTGTTTAGGTATAACCCTTTGCTTGTCCAAAAATGGTCTAGATAAATAGACAGATAGAAAGATAGATAGATGGATAGCTAGATAGATTGAGAGATAGATAGACAGATACATATAGAGATAAATAGATAGGTGGATGGCACAAATAGATAGATAGACAGATAAATAGACAAACAGAGAGATAGATAGATGGATAGCATAAATAGATAGATAGATAGATAGACCGATAGACAGATAGATAAATAGAGATAGATAGCATAAATAGATAGATAGATAGATAGATAGATAGATATGCTAGCTATCTATTTTCGCAATGTATTTCGTAGATAGATAGATAGATAGATAGATAGATAGATAGATAGATAGATAGATAGATAGATAGCATAAATAGATAGATAGATAGATAGATAGATAGATAGGCTAGCTATCTATTTTCGCAATGTATTTCGTAGATAGATAGATAGATAGATAGATAGATAGATAGATAGATAGATAGATAGATAGATAGATAGATAGATAGATAGATAGATAGATAGATAGATAGATAGATAGATAGATAGACAGATAGATAGACAGACAGATACATAGACAGATAGATAGATAAATAGGTAAATAACAGACAGAGAGACAGGTAGATAGCTGGATACATACATAGATAGACAGACAGACAGAACAGATAGATAGATAAACAGACAGATAATTTTTGAATTATTGATTTACGATAAATAGCACGTCCAGTATTCGCGCGCAGCCGCCATTACGGTCGTACGTTGCGAAAACGTATGAAACTTCAAAATCTTAACTTTCTGTTTTCAGTAAAATCCAAAGATTCACGGCTGCTCCATCACCCGGAATTCCCGTACCCTTCCGCGAATCTTTTAACTTCAAAACCTATTATCTTTATTATTATAATCATAAATTACTGTACTATTAATCATGTTATCATTCGTCTAACTACAGCAATTACTATCGAAGCCTTTCCAATGCAGTAGTTCTTTTACCAGATTATCTTATACTCTACTATAATACTTTAATCCACCAAAGTTATTACTATATCATTATCTTTACAACAGTAATTGCTTAATGGCGATGGTAATCACTAACTTACGACTTACTGAAAACACTTCTTTTATACTTAAAGTTCAAAACACAATTTCAGTTAATGACATTTACTTAACAACTAATTATCCCAGTTCATCATAACAAATTACAATACGAACATACTTGATTTCATGAAAAATGTGTAAACAGTTGCAAAACTTCGAAGTTCCATGTTCCCGTTCCACCCTGTCTTTTTCTTCCTGGTCGTAAGTTAAATGGTAACACACACCATGAATGGCTTTGTCATTAGTGGGTTGTTCGGTTAGGTCAGCAGAGGTCAATATGTGTTGGGTCATGTGGTGTGTCACTGTTACATGCGTCTTCAGGGTGTCCCCTTTCAAGCGCTTAACCAGCAGCAATTTTAACCATACGCGCTGTTGGGGAGAAGTTGATAGCTTACTGCTCCTACACTTTCAAAGTTATTGCTACCCAAAAAATACTGAGTAGAGAACCAATAGTACTTAACACACTGGCAAAGTTTCGTTCGAATAAGTTTGTTAGTTTCAACAAAATAAAATCCTAAAGATTGGCAATTATCATAATTTCTTAAACTGGGCATACTCCTTTTTAAATGCCATTTCTGAAAAAGCTGGAAGAAGAAGAAGAAAAAAAACAGCACAGGAATGTGTTATTTTGGTTTCCCCACACAAGTTTCGTCTGCTTGGTTAATCCCAATTTGGCAACAGCTGTAGATTTCCAAGTTAATCCTCCAGGAATCATAAATATTCTCCAAGAACAGACCCAACAGAAACGAGGTAAATGTCAATCAAACTTTACTCATTCGCTTTTAACACCTAAGCAATACTTACATTCGAGTTTAACTTAAGGATATCTAGGCTATTTTCTCCCTAGATATATTCATGGCCGCTGGCCATTTTTTCCAACTGCTGAACCCCTTTTGTTTACTTATTTTTATCTTCCGCGGGGGCGCCCCTCTAGTTTGCAAACTCACCAAGATTCTTTGCAAGAATCTTCCCCAAAGATTCTTGTTTGGAAATCTGATTCAAGTTTCCGAGAATCTCTGAGGGTTTTTAAAAGTTCTGCGCTGGAAATTTGTCACAGAGAGCGAGTTTCTTGCAGCGTGATTTAGTGCGCAGACAAGGGGGCCATTGGAAAGCAAGGTCTCACCGACAAAGCTCGTCTGTATATGACTTTCCATGAGGACCTGTCATGAACCCCCTCCTTCCTTTCTCCCTGCGATGTAGCGACCCTTTTGGTCCGGTCTTGGTAAACCCAATGCCTTGTACTACAATTTCAAAACGGCAATAAAAATACTGTTTGGCAAGTACTCGACAATTAGCCCGGTACCCCGTGAACTTTTATGGTTTGGCTATCCCCCCCACCCCAGAAAAAAAATTACCCTCTTCGTCGAGAAAAACCAAAATAGAAAACCCTCTTTGGGTATATAGGTTCTCCAAGAGGACCTGATCGTTTGCTGTTTATATCAAGGGCCAGTTGTAATGAGCTGCAAATTGAATACTACTTAATCCTTTAAGGTTCCCAGATCCTTTTATAACCGATCAATCTAAGAGCGTATGTGAAGTTGTGTAAAAATGGCGTTCTAACCTCTTTTGATTTTGTCCGGAGAAATGGCGCTTCCTGCGTTGGTCGACGACGTTGGCATCGTGCTGGAATCGACAGCGGACAGAGAGGCAGCCGCACTGCGTCGACTTTGCGACGGGGGAGCGGACAAGCTGCCGTTGGTGACCGACTGCTGCTGAGCCGGGTGATGATGTTGACCCGCGCCGGTGACACTGGTCGCCGGTGCCACGGCAGGAGCGACCGGGTTGGAGTGATGAAACAGAGCCGACGAGGACGTGGAAATCAAATCAGTGCAGGACAGTCTGGAGGAAGCGGAAGAGAGCTGAAGGTGAGTGTCGCCCAGATGCGACGGTTGTAGGTGTTGCAACGATTGGTGCACGGCATTGGTGTGGTGCTGCTGCAAGTGATGGTGGTGGCCGTGTGCGGGATGCGGCTGCTGATGATGATGGTGATAGGCAGCGATGCTTCTCTGATGATCCACTCCGACTCCAACGACCAGATCCTGGAGACAGAGCGTTGGATCGGCCGACAAATTCGAGTTGAGACCTTCCATCATGACGATGGCACGAATTGAAAAAGACCCCAAGCCAAAGAAAGTTCAACAACACACAGGCGCAGTGTCTTGAGGCTGTTTGTTAAGGAGGAAAAAAGCCTGCTTGATTGTTGATCCCTCAAAAGTGCTCAAAGGATCAAAAGTGGGGAGGGAGTGTTTGAAGCAGCAGGTGACAAGTGACGCAAATTGCGGTTAAGGAAAAGAGCACGCGGGATCTAGTTGCAGAATCCCCGGACTGCCGTTTGACCAAAGCCCCCTCGGTTTTGACCTCGGGATTTGTTTCAGGGTGGGGGATTGAGGCAAGCGAATCGTTTGCGGGCGCCCAAAGCACTTTGAGGCACTTGGATTAAAGTCGAGGCTCACAGTGTAATCTCACCGGGTTCTTGATGCGATTTAGTCGGTCAGAGCCCCTTAGCCAATATATCATGCGACCCGGACGCGATGCGACCAACTCAACTACTTTGCTTACTACAGCACGGCTAGCTTCGGCTCATACTGGGCTCCACACCAAGATCCCTGCGCTTTCTACTGGCTCAGCCCTCCCTCATTGCCACTGATAGCCCCAGACCTACCACCAACACGGTCCCGCCATCAATACAGGCCCAGCTTATCAGCCAGCCACGCCCCGGCCCGGCCCTTAGAGTCTCGACCCGGCCAATGGCGCTCCCGGACAGCCATGGCAATCGGCGGCGCGAGGAGTGGTCTCCAAATCCCCAGAGCTTAGGTACGGGATGAAATTGTCTCATACGGATTCGGCCATACTTTATACGAGGCGCACTTTTCAAGGAAAACAAGGCTTGGTGGAAACGACCCAGCTTTGCTGCTCTAAGATCCCTCTGGATTAAAGATGCAATCCTGGGGCTCCGTCGTAAGAGACTTGGCAACGCAAAAAGAAAATGATGTTTTATTTTGCCACACGCTCCTTTTCCACCCTTTTCTAAGACCACCATTAAAGAGACAGTAAATACCCTTTCTTCTTCTTTGTCTTTTCCTCTACGTCTTCCTTTTACAATAGAAACAGACCTCCTGTACAGTCTAAAGCAATCAAAAAGGGTCCTTGCTGGATGAAAGTTGATTGCTTATTGCTCCTACATTTTCAAAGATATAGCAGCCCAAAAAAATACTGGTGGTAGGCCTAGTCCTACTTAATGCACTTGTAAAGTTTAGTTTAGACCGGTTAATTAGTGTAGCCAAGATAAAATCATAAAGTCTGCAAATTACTCCAATTCCCCGCCATCCAGAACTCATCTTTTTTAAAAAAAGCTTCCAGTCCTCTCATAACCATTATCAACTAATGCAAGGTAATATCTATGATTCAAGTTCATAAAGTGTGTCTATGGTTTTCAAAGTTAAGTGGCAGACATCTTCTAGCTTTAGTTTAAAAGTACGTCCATGGAGTCGCGGGATATATGGAGAGGGGAGGTGAGCAGTGGAGTAGAAAATGGGGGGCACTTGCGCAATTCCCATAAGCTTTACGTGCAAAACTTCACGCTAATCATTCATTCCTCTTCCACCTAGCTATAGAGAAAGATGTGCCCTAACACTGAAAAAAAAAATCCATTTACGAAGTACGTACAGTCTATAGTCCAACAAAGGTCATGAATGGTGGGGAACTATAGTAATCTGCAGCATTTAACATTTGCTTTTGGCAAAACTAACGAACTAATTAAATCAAAACTTTACGAGTACATTAATGACAACTAGGTCTAGTCTCAGAATTTTTTGGGTTGCTATATCTTTGAAAATGTGGGCGCAATATGCTATTAATTCTCCCCCCCAGCAAGAACCCAGAAGATTCGCTATATGCATTAATGTTCCAAGCAGCTATCTATAAGCTCACTGGTAGAATAACCAAAATAATAGCGTAGTAAAATAGTTGAAGTGCTACTGTTATATGCAGGTGCCATAAGAAGAAACAGTAAATGTATATATTAAATTCGAAATAGATAGGATCTTTCATCTTACTTACCCAAAAGAAGCTAAACTCAGTTGTTATATAGCATTAGCAGTTTCAGTATAACTCAAGTACTGATTCTCCGACTGAACTAGACTCTGCAGTAGCGACGATTGACTGGCCAGTTCAGCAGATTACCTCATCAAGGAAATGCCAAGGTCATCCTTATTGAAACTTTCTTAAAAAGCCTCTTTTACTATTCATATTTGAATATGTACTAACTGTGAAGAGAACGACCCGAGTATCACATACAAAGAGCACCCAGATACTTGTAGCATTAGCTCTTGCGATCCTCAGGTATTAACCGTCGGTATGGATATACCTCATCTCATTATCAAAGTAAGTACGTGATTCTTAATTACATGTGTGTAACATAAAGGTTAGACACAAAACAGTAGATGGGAAATAGTACATGTAAGCATATATTAAGATGCATATGTAAACAAAGACATCTATGATGCATACATATCCATGTGGACCAGCAATTAACAATTCCATTACACCTTTTCTTACCCCTACACTTAACGAAATACTAGTAGCTTGTGAGAGCTTGCTGTGCATGCATGAGTTTTCACTAGTGCTTGGTCCATCACAAGAGAACCGCGATTGAGCAAGTTGCGAAAACCCAGTGACATTAGCGTTTTTTTGTACGGGAAAAGAGAGATCGAGTCAAGTGCATCGGAGCTGCTGACACGTTGCATAAAGGAGACTATACATGGCTACCTCGGGCTGCTGGCTGCTGAGGGGGTTCGGGGGGATTCAGATATTCATAATGACCTGTCATGGCTCCTGTATATAGACGTCTAATAAGCTGCCTATTCACAAGGTCTGGGGAAAAGGGCCAGCCTGCTGCATCTTTTGCGCGCCTTTCAATCAATCTGAACATACACACAGCACTGTTATATATGGTGGAGGAAAACTTAGTTGGATGGAAAAACGGAAATCTGTATATAGCTTGATACCCCCAAGCGTCGCATTTGCCACACTTTGCTGCACCAAAGTTTTACTCTGACGACAGTATCTTTCCTCCACACACGATTCCCTGTGGAGAATTCCCCTTGGAAACTTATCCAACTTGTGCACAGAACTCGGTACTAATGAAGTCGGAAATCTTATTGATTCGATGAATCTTTTCACTGGCATAAAGTTTCACTATAGCTGCTATACTTTTATAACTCAGGTGTGTGCAGTATAGTACTTGTTGAAAGTATACTATACCTACTATATGCATTACTAGGGACTCTATACTGAATATCACTATATACTACAAGCTATATGCTATATGCTGTGTCCTTTGTATGGTATATAGATATACCATATACTATACATACTGTACATTACTATTATACTATACGCTAGTACGCTCTCTCCATTATACTTTATGCAGACATTAGATACTATTACTATATATTATATACTAGCGGAAAGCTCAAAAGTACGCAGTCCTTTTTGCTCGGAAACTAGACTGTTCATGGTGCCCCAGCCCAGTTGCCAGGACAACTTATAAAAGCCAGTCTCATCTGGAACTCCTAAACACTATGATTGCCGAATACTCCAACTTTAATAAACCTAAAAGTCTTGAATCTGAAATTGTAGCACGCTGGTTTCAGAAGTGGTCAGGAAATGTAAAATCCATTCAACACTTTGTTCCTGACTTGCAATCCTGTTACTAATCTTTGCTCCAAATTCACCCATAACTTCTACCTCACGCAACTTTTATTAGTGGCCATTGCTGATTAAACAAATTCTTGTTCAAAATTAAGTTAGCTCCTAACATAAATTGCTCCCATTGTGATGTACCAGAAGATACAAACCCACTTCCTTTTGCATTGTCCCCGCTATCAGACTCACCGAACTTCCTTATTGCTAAGCATTTTAAATACTCATTCTATTCCTTTAACAGAATCATCTCTCATGCAATCACTGGCAGATTGTCAGTCGGCTAAAACAAACTTAATTTTGTTTGTTTTGTTTTTTCTCCCTCTTTTGTTTTACGTTATTACCTTAGGGTGTCACATATAAACTGTGTTTCCTTATTTTACCGTTTTTGTGTGTTTGAATCTTTTCTACCATGTGCCTTAAGTGTTTACTTGTGACAAAGTTTTAGCGTGATTCTTGTTTTCATCTATGTTTTTGTCATCTCTTTTGTTCTGCTTTGTTATTTCACTGTAATTTTAATTCAGTTTAGTTTCGACACAGTGCTATTTGCTGTATCCTTTGCACATCATACACATATACTATATGCTATACTGTACATTTAGTATATCCTTAAATGCTCTGTCCCTTATACTTATACGGACATTATATACTTGTACACTACTATGCTATATACTATAAACTGTAATATATCATATACTAACCATACACCGTATAAACCTTTGTACTTGAACCCTTACGCAAGTATTGAATATCTAGTTTCACACACTTAATGTCTATACATCGTTCCAAGCCTTCGGCTAATACAGTGAATGTTATGTTGAGATTATAATCTCAAAAAGCAATCATAATACACGCATCCATAAAGTGTTTACATCTTGTTTACGCCTTGGCTCATATAACTTGAAGCAATCTACGACACGGACATAAATTTCGTAGATTATAGAACGATTGCTATCCACACACATGTATATATATCCTCGCTTCTTATATTGTACTAATTTCTCCCCCCTACCGAATTTTCAGATAAACTCTTATCACATTGTCGGGTCGTAAAAGCAAGGGAGATGGAAACACTAATAAACATGCCCCCCCCCACCAAGATTATAAAATGGCATTAGGAATTTATAACCTCAAGATATTGTAATTTGCTACCGTTTTTTCCTCAGCCTCTGTAAAAACCTACGTGAGAATATTATAACTCTGGCTTGGACTTTGCCCTGAGGCTATTTAAGAAGCCAGCCTTTTAAACAAGAGTTAAAATTTTAGTTAAGATTGATTATCATGTGATTAGCTACTCGGTTCTTCTCACGGTTTTTATATGAAACAACAATAGTTGTGAAATCGGATTATCAACGAACTGTTGTAATTCGTTCTATTTATTTTAATTTTTTTTCCTGAAAAGCTCGCTGGGTGGGTTGAGAGTGTGAAAACACGTGGCACATAGTTGCCCGCTGGTAAAAGCAATTGAGCCACTGTAATGCCCTGGGCAAACAGAGACACTCGGGTATATAGCGGATTACCGGCGCACAGGGCCACAGCATTTCTTCTCTCTCTCTATCTATCTCTCTATCTCACTTGTGTATTATAAGCTCTTTAAAGTGGTTGTCTCAGGGCATATGCTTCCCGTTTATTTTCAATCATGGACTAACACGTCCTCCGTGTTGTCAAATCATTCAAAACTGATTTGTTGAATTTTTTTTTGTAGAAATGTACCAATTCTTACTGATCTTATCACATATATAATATAATATAATATAAATTAAGATAATATATATAAGCTCTAGTCATTTACGTTTTAAAATTATGAATATTGTATCCATCTCGTTTATCCTGCAGCACAGCAGATCAACTATTATTGCAGCATAGTGATCATCAGTTTATTCAACACGTGTAAGTAGACTGCTAAACAGTAGATCATAAGATCATTGGAAGCTAACCTGAAAATATGAAGAGATGAAAACGATAATGCAAGCGAATGCAAGTCTAGCCACAGATACAAAGGGTTCTGGATACTAGGAAACGATGATGGATCTTTAAAATCTATAGAATTTTATTTGGCTAAAGTTATAGCCTGATTTGAATGAAACTTTGCTGATGTATAAAGATCTATATATTCTACAGCCGGTATTTTTTTCGCTGTTCTTATCTTTAAAACTAGGGTGCCACAAGCGATTAACATTTCCGCAGCATTATTGCTCTATGGTATATTGTATATAAACATTTGATGCACACACTGCAGTTTCATAGAACTAACATTAATGTAATGAAGTCCACCTCTTTTGATTCATAAATCTCGACCCTAGTTTTGCGGTGGGCTGCATGCTGCTGCTGGGTGACTGTTTGATAAAAAATTCTGTTTATTCATCGCTGGAGGGCGTGTGTCGTCCGTGTCGAGGTGACGGAGATTCCCTTTCTGTTGTATACGCGCTGGTTCATCCCTCTCATTAATATTGCGCTTTGATATTACCAAACGTACGCTGTGACTTTTACACCTTTTGACAATATAGATGTATGATAAAAGTTAAATCGAGGCGACTGTGTAATTTTGTTTAAACCTCTACCCCTACCGTACGGGGAAAAACGGTCGGTTATTTCTATAACTATCTATCGATCTGTCTATCTATTTATGTCTATCTGTCTATCTATCTATCTATGTCTATCTGTCTGTCTGTCTATCTGTCTATCTGTCTATCTGTCTATCTGTCTGTCTGTCTATCTGTCTATCTGTCTATCTGTCTATCTATATTTATCTATCTATATATTCTACCTACCTATTGATCTATCTACCTATCTATCTGTCTGTCTGTCTATTTATGTACCTATTTATCTATCTATCTACCTTTTTATCTATCTATCTATCCATCTACCTTTCTGTCTATCTACCTATCTATCTGTTTGTCTGTCTATCTATCTATCTACCTATCTGTCTAGCTACCTATCTATCCATCTATCCATCTATCTGTGTCTATTTATGTACCTTTGTATCTATCTATCTATCCATCTATCTATCTGTCCATCTACCCATCTATCTGTCTGTCTGTCTGTCTATCTATCTGTCTATCTTCCTTTCTTTTTTTCTCTTTTTCTTTCTTTCTATCTGTCTGTCTGTCTGTCTATCTATCTATCTATCTATCTATCTATCTATCTATCTATCTATCTATCTATCTATCTATCTATCTATCTATCTATCTATCAATCAATCAATCTATCTATCTATTATTGATCTATCTACCTTAATCTACCTGTTCATCTATGTGCCTTTTTACTGACATGAAAATACTGACGTCGAAGAACACAATGACTTCTAGATAGATGGTAAACAAGTTGCTACAGTGTTATGTTGTGAGGGAAAAGACTCGTACATAAAGTATCCAGGTGGCGCTGTATAACAAGGAACATCACCAGTAATCCACCTTGATCCGGCAGGATTACTTGGATCCCCATCAATGGTAGGAAACAGAGACGAGTAGACATAGAGGAGAGTCAGGAGGGGTTGGCTGGTTGTGTGTGCTCGTGTTAGGGGAAGAATATATAAGGGCGGAATATCACACAAGCAGGGGAAAAACGACAACCATTAACCTCAACACAATCTGCATAACAATGACGAGAGATGCTAGCTTTGGAAAAAAAAGGAAAAGGAAAACTAGTGTATCACTCTTGGAAAAGCCTATTTTTCTATACATCTATCTATGTATCTATCTGTCTATCCATCTATCTATCTGTCTGTCTATCAGTCTATCTGTCTATCTGACTATTTATAGCTAAAACTGTCTATCTGTAGTATCTATCTATCTATCTATTTATCTATGTATCTATCTATCTATCTATCTGTCTATCTATCTATCTATCTATCTATGTACCTATGTATCTATCGATCTATTTATCTATCTGTTTTCCTATCTATCTGTCTGTCTATCTATCTATCGATCTATCTGTCTGTCTATCTGTCTATCTATCTATCTGTCTATCTATCGATCTATCTGTCTGCCTATCTGTCTATCTATCTATCTATCTGTCTATCTATCTATCTGTCTATCTATCTATCTATTTATATATCTATCTATCTACCTACCTACCTACCTACCTATCTATCTATATATGTACCTATGTATCTGTGCATCTATTTATCTATCTATTTACCTATCTATCTATCCATCTGTATAGCTAAGAGCTGTAAAAATCGATTTTGAATCGTCATATTTCACCATTATACAAAACGTTTTACAAACGAGTTTGGAAGAGCGCCATATTGGTTGGGTTGTCTTTTTAACTTTTGAGTGAACTATTGAACGCGGTAATTGATTAGGATATGGCATAATCTAGTTTAGTATGCGGCAGATGCTCTCACCCTCTGTGCCACACCAACAAAAATTACAATTAGCATTTTTTTAAAGCCAAAGATGTAATTGATCCTTTGGGAGATCCAGGGCCTATGTAGAATCGTCGTACGCATGGTTCTGCTGAAAAAGCAAAACACCCAGTTAACTTTACGAACAACTTTTTTCTTGTTATGTGTAGATAGATAGATAGATCATGATGGATGGGTGGTCGGATGGATAGATAGAGAGATAGACGGATAGACAGATAGATATACAAATTGTTAGATAGATAGATAAACAGACAGACAGATAGATAGATAGACAGACAGACAGACACATAGAAAGATAGATAGATAGATAGATAGATAAAATAGGTAGATGAATAGATAGGATTGTTAAATATATAGGTAGACAGACATACAGTTAGAGAGGTAGATAGATAGATGGATGGATAGAGAGTTGGATAGATAGACAGATAGATAGATAGATAGATAGATAGATAGATAGATAGATAGAATAGGTAGATGAAAAGATAGATTGTTAAATATATAGGTAGACAGACAGGACAGACGGATAGATAGATAGATAGATAGATAGATAGATAGATAGATAGATAGATAGATAGATAGATAGATAGATAGATAGATAGATAGATAGATAGATAGATAGATAGATAGATAGACAGATAGACAGACAGATAGATAGACACAATTGTTATATAGATAGATAAACAGACAGACAGACAGACAGATGAAAATTAGATGGATAGATTAGATAGACTAAGAATTCTCAATTTAAGATATATGGGAACTATAAAACATTAAGAGTCTATGGGATTTAAAGTTTGTAATGAGTGCTAATTAAATTCTAAATCGGGTATTGTGTAATTCAGACGTCGTCATTTAACAAGTCAGTTTAAAGAAGAGCTCTTATATCCTAGAGGAAGAAATTACCGAAAATTTTCATATCTCGCAAGGTTTTATACATTCAATAAGCTAAACCGGTTAAACTTGAATTCTAATATCCATGGAGCCATGACTGACTTGAATGACAATTTACAAAAAAATGACATTCCTTATAACTAACTGTAATTAACACACTTTAAACTATGTTATAATAGTTCAGAAAATATCTTTAAATAACTGCCCTATTTTGTATTTAAGTATAAGTCAGTTGGTGTTTTAATTAGAACATTGGTCACGGTTATTGACATTACTGACCTGTACTGATTACGAAACCAGGTCGAAACCTTTCTATAGACAGACAGCCTTTGAAATACCACATCATTAATTTATAATTTAAGCACAAAATAAACATCGATTGGGATAATGCATCCCGCAGTCTCATTGTCTTTCAACTCAACGTTAAATCTTAGGTCACCTTCAGTATAGAAGATGATTATACAGATGAACCTACAGCATACAAGATTCTTCGGCCCACTGGAGGCTAAACTAATCCTGCGGTTAACTAGAATGTCTAAACGATCTCGTGTTTGGACGACAGGGAGAGAGAGAGAGAGGAGAAGTAATGTAACGCGTAAATCTGGCGCACTGGTTGCTATTGTAACGATTAATTGTCTTTTGATGAATATTTATGCTGAGGCCCGATGGGAGGTCACGTGATCACCTAGGGCTTCCACACCAAGTAATCCCCCCTTCTGTTACCCATCAGTACGGCAACACACCCGGCTCGAGTATGTCCGAAACCCCAACCTGCCCAAGCACATCCCCAGGCCCAATGCAGCGTTTATACGATTTGGAATAAGTTCGACTTGACTGTTAAAGTTACGCGATTCAGTACCTTATAAGTTCATTTTTTTAAAAAGTAAGAAGTACATTGTTTATCTAAAGAAAACCAAAAAGTTAATGTCTATTATATGTTCTAGTCGTGTTGGGACAGGTTGGGGTTTGAAATATACGCGCGCCCTCCATAGCACCCCTCTCTCTTGGCCAGGGTGGGGGTAAAAAAAAGCCTCCCCCCTTCAATTCCACCCTTGATCACACATACAGATGGAGGGTGAAACAACCCCTCTGCCCCGGATGACCCTCTGTGGCGGGCTATGTGTTGATCACTTGAAGTTTGTCTTGTATATCTGAGAGTGTATGGCTAACGCAACAAATGGGCCGTTACTAAAAGGCGAAACTAGGCCGATCTACTTCACTTGGAGTTGCTCATTTCACGCCACCTTTTCAACAATTTAAATACATGAATTTATTGACCGTTTGAAAGATACGAATTAAGTTGTCTTGAACTGATTACTCTCTGTGTTCAATCATAATGCTTAAATTGCGATACATTTCAAGTTTTGCAAATCTTTTTGAAACTTGCTTATTATAACTGCGATTTGAACTTTGTCTTCCTTACTGATGACGAAACTGATGATTGTACCCAATGCAATGCAAAAAACCACCCTACTGAACGACCTGCTTATCAGTCGTTTCAGCAGTTCCTGCCTCTACAAGCAACCAGACTGGAACCAGTTGAACTGCTGGCAGACCTTGCTGGTGTTTGTACTGGGTACACTTGGGAATTTCAAAGTAAGATTCCGCTGGTTAAGCTTATGGAAGTTTGTTCCAGACATGTTAGCTAAACTAGTAGCAACATTTCAACACGATCTGCAAATTATGGCTAAAAAAAAAACTAGTTGGAAACTAGTCGAAAACAAGTTGAAGGGCAAAACTAGCGCATTACTGTCATATCAAGACCGGCCAACCCTGTCTGAATCGTATGTTAAATTAGGTTTAAAATTTTTCTCGTTGGTACTTGGTCGATACTGTATCGTCAAAGTCTCGAAGGGCAATTTCATGTTGAAACTATCAGGTTCACCAGCGCCATCTAGCGGTCGTTACGTCAACTAAAATCAAGGTCGAGACGTATATTTACAAGCACGTACACAAGAAAAAGTTGGTTTGTGCGCTTAACAACTTTATAATTCAAAAAGAATACCCCAAAAGGTTATAACGAACAAGATGTTTGCCAAACTACCCGGTTATCGTATTTGCACTCGGGTAGCCGGATACCTCCTCAGTTTGAAATCCCTAGCAACGGCACTGAAGAGGCTCGTCCACTTTTTACCCCACAAACAAACGACAGAGCAAATGAAAACCCACCCAGTGATCAAGTAAAGCAAATAGATCACTTTCACTGTCATGGTGGGTAACTTTGGATGGTAAACCAGAAAAAGTGACAAAACAGGGAAAGATAAACTAGTGGCAATGTCCCATTCGTTCCAGAGTCCAAATACAAAACTACCAAGTAGAGGGTAGATCAACGAGATGAACAGCACAGTCCACCGTGCCGCACTTTGGTTTGCAAGCCTCAGGTTATTGCGAATCTTCGCCATCGAAGGTTTCTCTATGCTGAAGACGGTATCTTCATCGTCGTCTGCTTGGTGAACGAATATTCTTCGCGGTTGATTCGTTCCGCTGACTGGACTTTGAGGTTTCGCCCCGTTGGTAACAGTCCCATTGGAATGTGGCACCGAAGCTTTACCTAGAATCGACGCATCCAGATTAAGTGAAAATACGTCTGGAAATCTTCTAGCTAGCGTGTAACGAGTCCTGGTGATGAAGGACAGCACGAAATCTCCCCATTTGGCTCCAGCATCCACAAGAAGAATCCACATCAAGGGGAAACCGATCAGAACGCAGGGAACGGAAAGCAAGTACGAGATGTTGGATCTTGGATTCGTTGCGTGGAAACCTAAAAAGTAGATTAAGAACGTTAATTACAGATCGTTAGCCTGGGTAAGAGAGTTTTGAAGACCAATAATGCTTGTCTCATGAGACGTCGTTGAAGAACGTAGCTGACATACTTCCGGGAGAAAGCACTAATTGGGTACTGACAAGGTTAAAAGGGTGAAAGTTAGTGCTGGTTTCCTTCTAGGTCACTGGGATCAGAAGGTCATAATATAAAAAGGACACCCAGGAGTCTCAGGGGGTCTCAGTCGTTTGTTTGACTTTGTTGCTGACAGTTCAACGTTTTATGCTTTGTATGTAGTAAAAACTGTTATGGAACCTACAGACAAAGATATTGCCCAGTTTCGCCGACATGTTCTGGCAGAAGTTAACACGAGTAAAGGTAAATCAAGCTCTAGACCCGTACGTTCTTTTGCAATGTTGATAACTTTGGCGTCTGTTTCACGAGGGCAGGTCGTTTCAATAACAGGGACGTAGAGAGGTTGCACGTCAGTAACAATTGGCTCAGGAGGTTCCTTATTGACAATGATCTGAATCAAGAGAAAGCTACCAAGCAGGTTCTGAAAACGCTGAAATGGCGACAGGAAAATGGCGTCAATGGTAAGCAATTTTAACTAACGCCATCTAGTGTCCTTATTGGTAACTACGTCACTCGCTGATTTGCCCATCTGTTTGTTTACAAACAGATCTGAGTCTCGCGGACGTCAACCTCACCATTCTCAATCATGGAGGTATGTTTAGCTGCAGCCGGGACAAGGACGGCAGGAAGCTTTTTATTCTGAGACCGGCAACGACTGTGAAGGGAACCTTCCGCCATGAGGACATCCGAAAGTGCTTGCTGTACTGGTTTGAACGACTTGAAAGGTAATCAAACTTAATGTTAAACGCTATTGCATCGAATCACTGACTATTACATTACACTTGACCACTTTTAGTAATCGCTTATAATACTTAGGGAGGAAGACTACAGTGGCGTAACCATGTTTGCTGATATGGCGGGCGCAAAGCTGTGCCACGTGGATCTCGAAACAGCCTACTTTATCATGGAGAGTCTCGTCGAGTACTACCCGTACTTCTGCCAGCGGGTGCTCATCTTTGAGCTACCCAGGTTTGTCAGCTGTGAGTCTTTTTAGAATATATCTGCTCTAGTCACAATGAAACTCAATTCCGCTTTTTGTTAACTAGCCATCTGGAACATGATCCGGCTTCTGGTTCCTGCCAAGAAGTTAAAACGGGTGGTTGACGTAGACCGAGCTACTTTGAATGATTTCGTCGAGTCTGACCAGCAGCTGGTTGAATGGGGAGGTTCTTTTAGATACGAATTCAAATTCACACCTTGAAAAGTTGGCTTGCGATTTTATCAAACAACGATTATCATGTCATTCAAGTCTGACTTTGTCTTTTCTTAATGCAGTTTTGAAACTCTTGCGCTTTCAATACACAGTCAGGTCTACTTTATGTTGTTTATAAAAGCTCCTCAAACAAAGCTTGTCGACACCTTAAAAAGAAGTCTTTGCGAACCTGAACAATGAAGGTAACAAAACAATCGATTACGGCAAGCTATTTTCTCCATAGGGTGTATAGATCAAGCTACTAACACGACCAGCTATGTGGTGCGTCACCAACTTTTTGCCCCAGTTCAGTTTCCAGAACAAAAGCAACGAAGCTTGAAGGAAAAGAAAACTTATCTCACTTTTTTTGTTCGACGTCAAATAGAGCGGACCGACGAGGTAAATTACTACGGCGCAGTTGGTTCTCAATCGAGTAGTAGCGTGACAGGCCAAAACTCGCGCTCACCGCGTGGTGGTTTATTGCACCACGACCTTTATAAGCTCATAACACTTTTCGCGATTCCACTTAAATCTCATATGTGCAAACTCTCGCCAATCATAACTTTTTCCTCGACAGAATTGTACGTCTCCGTTGTCAACTTGACACAAGTGCCTTTATAAACCTGACGACATGCGAGCCCTTTTGAAAAGAGAACTATCACGTAGTTTCGCCCTTTGTTTTAAGGCTGTAGTTACGAGGGGTCTGATGAATGACCTGTCTTCCTTTGGTGTGTTGTACGCATTAAAGATTTAAGGGTTTTTGAAAGGAACTGTGAATACTCTACCAAGGCCTACGATAAGCTGCACGCAGAACAGTAAACTATCGATGTAACTCCACTGCACCACGATGCTCCCGGAACTGTAAAACCCACCCTTGGTGGCATTGACGGTTATTCCTTCATATTTCACGAAGTAATCATCAATCTTCTTTCGCCACGCAAGTTCATAAGGTACCACTTGCCGCAATTCGGTAGCCAATCCGATCACTAGCTCGTTTCTTTTGGTAGCAAAATCCGATACGAGTAATGCTTCTGCAGGTTGTTCCAGCACATAAAACACGGCACTATTGATCAGGATCCAAACGACAACAAACAACATTAGTCCGAACTGTGACAGAAAGAAACCTAGGATCTTCTGAAAGAATCCCAAGACGCCAGTTTGCTTTCTTCTGGGCAACGCTGGCCAGAACCTTAAACGGTAATCTCGGGAAGACGGAAGTGTCTGGACTGATTTATCGAGCAGTACTCGCTGGTGTGTATTCGTGGCCCTGGAACATCTGGGACGGTGTTCTAAGAAGCGAACAGCTTTGACGTTTCTCGCCGCGATAAAACCATTCGTCAGCGTCATTTGACCGATGGGGCGTAGGTAATTTGTACGGGAGAATAATTCATCGTCGTGAGTGTAATCAGTCACGTGACTTTCTAAATCTTCGCTCAGCGGCCGGATAGGCGCTGGTATGGCGTACAGTTTAGTAGTATTGACTCCGGGTTTACGATGGTCCGCCGTTGAATCCGCTGAACTTTTCGAAGCTGTTTGGATTTTCGAACGACTTGCGTTGAATCTTGGAATCCTGGAAAAGGTACCTTCTCTTGAGGTTCTATGGCAGTTCTCGTGGCGACCCTTTGTCGGTTTTTTCGCGTCTCTAGTCTCTTGGTTCTCGGTGGGTGTTTCCGACGTGAAGAACACGTCAAACATCATCACGTTTGTAATCGATGACGGCCACAAGAAACAGAGGTATTATATTCAACGTGACTGACTGGTTGTACACAAACCTGTGTTGTTTTATAAACACCGTTTCTTCAGGTCAGTTCGCGACGCATGCGCTTTTCGATTGGCCTGTCTGGTTGGGTTATAGACCTTGTCGTTTTCTACAACCTTACGACATATATTTAATCGATAAAACCTTTCATTTCTCCTAGGAAAGACTACCGTTGTACTTATAAAAGCGGAACTTGCCAGCAAATCAATGGCTGATCGATGGACAAGTTGCGAAACTGGCTGGAAGACTGGAATTTTAGACTGTTTGCCTTGAAGGTCAAACTTTGTAAGGAATTACATATTTTACTTAACATGGATTCCGGAGATTTTGATATTTGTGTGATTGACTGATTTTGACTGACTGCCTCTGCGTTTCAATCAATTCTTGCGTGTAACTAATGACGAATTGCCATAGCATTCTTGTCTCGTCTTACGAGTTAAAAGCAAAGCTGGTTATTACCTTTTCGCCTCTTCAAACTCGGGGCTGTGATTACTACTGGAGATTACTGTCTTTAGAAGATTACATGATGACCTGCGTGCAAGCTTCGCCTTTTTCTACAGTCTTCCGTTTCGATACGTTGGTATATGCACGCCAACTTGATCAGGTAGCAATTCAAGGATAATCGTGTTTACCGTCATGAATTTAAGTCGCTTAAAATTACCCAGTCGTTAGTGGGACATAGCACAGTTAGTTCCCCACTTTGTCACTAGGTGGCGGCACTGTTTTACCGGATCGCTCAACTGGAACCTATCCGTATCCGTCGCCGTTAATTTGCTAGCAACAAAGTTACCGAAAGCCTTCTCAATCCAGTTTCAACTCTGTTGAACTAACGGCCCAAACAAGGGCAATCTTATTTGTAGCTAATTCATCTCCTTCAATCTCGTTTGCCCGGCGATGGGAGCAGCCCCCGAGTCGGTAAACAATTAGTGACCGCCTGGGGAATTTTTCAGAGAGCATGTTCAGCATGTTAGAGAGTCCATTACTGCGGTTACTCGCGTGTAGATGGCCGCTGCTAACCCGAATTGTCCAAACTTCTTGTTATGGTTTTGCTACTTGTATCTAAACCTTGACAAATAAACCAGCAGGATCACTGCCAAGCCGATTAAGATTGTTCCATCTATATAATCTATCTATCTATCTATCTGTTCTATCTATCTAACTATCTATCTGCCTATCTAAGTATACCATCTATCCTATCCATCTATCTATCTATCTATCTAAGTATCTATCTATCCTATCTATCTATCTATCCATCTATCTACCTGTCTATCTATCGATCTATCCATCTATCTATCTATCCTATCTATCTTTCTATCTATCCATCTATCTATCTATCTATCTATTTATCTGTCTTATCTATCTGTCTATCTATATACCCATATGTCTATCTATATGTTTTATCTATATGTCTATCTTTCTAACTTTCTATCTATCTTGTATCTATCCATCTAATCTACCTATCTATCTAATCTATCTATTTATCTGTCTACGTATCTATCTATCTACCCATCTATTCCACCAAAGACTGCTTACATATCGTTCAGCTACTCAGCAATCCAAAGTTTTTTTTAGAGCAACTCTAACCGATGCATTTCTGATATTATTCCTGCAGGTCACGAGATACACATCTTCCAAGTTCATTGCTTATAGTAGACGTCTCCCTTTTTTAAATGAAACCAAAAGTCAAGAGGACAAAGAAGAACCCACGTTTGTTCTCACGGTCCCTTATCAAACATTCCAAAACCAAGGGGGAAAAAATACGAACAGGACCGCTCAATGTCCGATACTGTGTGCCACGCGACGATGTCGGCATCGCATCTAAACATACCAGTAGTCGTAACAGGAATAATTGATCCACGTATTGACTGAGTACTACCGATAAGAGTTTGAATCACCTTTAAGATGACGACTTAACAAGTACAGTTTACATTTAGTGACATTTCAGGACTAGAGGAATTTTTATAAAAAGGATGCGGTTGTCGTAATAAACCAGGGTAGTAAATCAATGGAAAGATACACATAGAGCGAGAGCGAAAAGAAGGTTGCGGGATCAATAATCGCCTGCTTTACCGGACACACAAGAGGCTTTAAATGGCACAGCAATAGATGTGTGGTTTTGTAGTCGCGCGGAGAAGGTTGACGAGTTCACAATGAACAGCAGAATCGTCGTTTCCTCGTTACTTGTTGCACTCCTCGCTTTGGAGTCGGTCAATCCTGCAGCACCGGGCAAAGGAGCCGTTGCCGGAGGTCGTGGAATCAAAGGTACAGTCGGAATTCTATCTTAATGTCAAGTTTAGATTATACCCTGTGTCATATGTCGATATGTCGATGATGTTAGGAATGCGGCAGAAAGCTGGAGGTCGCAGTGATCGGAGGACTGGGATGTCTAGCGCTGGAATACGGACTGGAGCCAATACTGTAAGTACGCTTAATAATTAACTTTATGCAATTTCAACTTTCTACATTGTAAATCAATTAACTGGAGAATTGTGGTGGAAAAAAATTTATCGACCAACTGTTGTCATTAGCAATTTGCCGCTTAGTTAACTATGCAGACGATGAACCATCAGCAGTCTGGCGACTCTGTTATTTTAGTAATTGCTGTACGTAACGCTTCAAAAGTTAAGTTAATTAACTATAATAGTCCTAAAGGTGAAGCCCCAGTGAAACCCCAGTGAAACCCCATTCTTGACTTAACTGGTGCATCACCATGGTAACAACGAACCTAATTGCACCTCGTGACTTGCTAACATTCAACGAGCCACTCGACCCAGACCTTTAAGTCAAGAAAAACGTGATAAAGTACGCCTTCTTTTTACACTAGAACATGTTTACTCAGTTCTGCCTATAAAAGAAATCAACCTCATAACATTCTTACGCACTATAAGGATAGATACGCTTATAATTGATAGATTACCTACGTATTATGACGTCACGTCACGTGTTCTCCATTTAGCTATCAGAGATGGTTCGTATTTCATTCGTTCTTACGTCATAAACCTATATAGCTAGACCAATCGGATCGTTCCATATCAATTTCAGTATAGTGAGGTAAACTACTACGTTAAGCTGCTTGACGAGGGATACAGTCAGCTGATGGTCAGGCTGTTAACATGGCGGATACTTGCACAATACCTCTATATCTGTATATAAAAGCTTATCTTTAACGCAAAAAAGTTGAACTAGTTTACTTACTAGTTTAGTTAGTAACGGAAGAACATCGTCTGTTTCCAGGTAGTAGCAGAGCCCCCGAACTCGTTAGCAGGAGTAGGTGTCGGTGGTAACATACCTCCGGGGTCTGGAATACGCCGCCCAGACGAGGCAGAAGCTTATTATAACAACCCATACGTAATGAGAGACCATTTACCGCAACATCATTTCCTTGTTAATCTTGAATCGTTGAAAACTAGGGAGCTCGTATTATCGATGCATCTCATTTCGAATCCGAGTACATCCTCGGTCGCAAGCTCACCTTCTACTGCATGGCTCAAGGCGTACCGCGTCCTCATATTACCTGGCTAAAGGACGGTATAGAACTCTACGCCCATCCGTTTTTCCAGGTTAGCTATACTCGATCACTGGTTTCAGTCGTTTCCTGTATCTGTACCTTAATGGTCTGGTTTTGACTCAATTCAAGGTTCACGAGTACAAGGTGGGCAAAGACCGGATCAAATCGAAGATGGAAATCGACCCGGCCACGCAGAAAGACTCTGGGTTCTACGAGTGCCAGGCGGATAACAAGTATGCTGTGGATCGACGCGGCTTTCGCACCGACTATACTCTTGATGTCTATTAAACTTAACTTGCATCAAAGCAAAGTTATATTACCAAGTGGTGGGCAAAGCAAATCCCTAATACGTGCAATACTAACCCTTTAACCACACTGAATATTCCTGTAATTTCTAGACGTCAAAGATGGTATTGTAGTCTTAAGATGTATTCCTTTTATTTGTCAATGAACGCAATATAAAGCAGTCGCAAAGAGTATAACAGAGTTGTTGATACTTTTAGAATAGTATTCTTTAGCAGGATAGATTAACGTGTAATACACTTAGTACAAAGACTGTCAAAGTATGAACACATGAGTAGAAATGCCTTGTTTCAAGAATAGACAATACTTTGTAAAACATTGGTAGAAAACTTCAGTGACTTGAAGAGATTTACACAGGACGTTGAAGAGTACAGTTCCTTATAGCCGCGTAGGATTGCGTGTACAAGAGCGTACACACCGCTGCGTTGTTTTCAAAGCTCATCTCGGAAACTTTAAACTCGGGATTGATCACCATCTGAATATTCCAAATTGACATTGAAAATCTACCTGCTTAAAGCTATACTTACTATATGAAGATAGTCATAGTACTGACATAATAACTTGATACCATAGACGTCCTGGTAACTATACAATTACCTTGAAGGTATAGACTCCAGGTTCGATATCAGTAATATCGATCCATTGGCAATCGACACTGTACGCGTAGGTATCAGTACAATTGATCGAAATGCCCTGATCTCCGTAGTTGGCACATTTATATTTGGGTTCGACGCCCGGGGTGCATTGATTGTCTTCCAAACAGAACGAAGCTTTATGACCCTCTGCTACTCGGACGCCATTGGAGTCTACAACGTCAAAATGAGCGAAAACTTCCATGCTGTGGTAGTGCCTAGATTTGCATGAAAACTGTCAGTATTACCAACTGGGAATGTAACTTAATACAAGCGACAGGTGACATCGCGTTGAATGAATTAGTGCTCGTTTTCAGTATGCTTACTGGTACTCTTTACTTAAGTTATCGCTTAAGATATCTTACCTACTACGTTAGTCTAATACACTACATGCTTACTACTTCTTAATCCTAATACCATACATACTTGTATCTATGATTAGTATACTACTACTACTATTACTACGACCACCGCCTACTACTACTACCTACTACTACTTACTACTACTTACTACTACTTACTACTACTTACTACTACTTACTACTACTTACTACTACTTACTACTACTTACTACTACTTACTACTACTTACTACTACTTACTACTACTTACTACTACTCACTACTACTCACTACTACTTACTACTACTTACTACTACTTACTACTACTTACTACTACTTACTAATACTTACTACTACTTACTTACTACTACTACTGTTCACTAACGTGACGTATTAATGTTATTTCTTGCTTACTACTATCAATGCCTACTTACTACTACTTACTGTTGCTACTGCTCTACTAGCGTTACGTACTAACTATCAATTTCATTTCCAAATACTTCCTGCCACCCGTTAGTGCTATACTTACATGTGACAAGCGTGCCACTGCCACATATGTTTGGGGATAAAGGGTCTGAAATCCGCCGTTCCGATGTTGGCGATTCTTGCGGTGAATCTGAGTAATCGTCTAGTTTCTATGTGCCAACCGCTTGGATCGTCCTTCTGAATCTGATAGGCCGACGTGGAGAGGCAGTTCTCTTCCATGGCACATTGCAAGAAAAACATCTGACGATCTTCCAAGTGGGCGGAGCGCATGATCTCGTAATGGTCTGGAGCCAGATCAGCCATCACTGTCAACACGAGGTTAATCGTAGTTAACATGAATATCTTTACAACTTATGGTTATATTCATCTAATCTAAAACAGAATTATAACGTATCTATAATAATTTATACTTGTTGACGTTCTAGTTCACAGATGGCGTAAATTCGAGTTCCCTACAACACTTGTGACAAGAATTCCACGAAATCAACTACACCAATATATTCCACATTATATTTATAGCTTCTGACTAAAAAAATTAAACTATTAGTGATCCAACATACCAGAGGAACAAATCACTGAAGCAATGTTCTCTTTGACTCCGGGGCACTTGACTTTTCCAAATCGATCGTGATGGCATTCGGCTAAGGAACTTTCTGTCCCGTGGCACTGGACGCCGCTTAGTGCGATATCCGATTGATTTCCTCCAAAGTAACTGGTCTGAATGGCGTCTTGAGCGTACCCTAAACCCAATTCGTGACATACCACCATTGCCTCGAAAAGGCCCCAACCGTCTCCGCAGATGAGACCCCAATCTAACAAGAAGAATTTATCATTACATGATGTAAATAGCTTTACTTCACAGGATCAAATACTATGATACTGAGATGCTTACAGTTGCTTCACACTTAATTCCATAACTATTGGACATCAGAAATACTTGCCATTTTCTCCAGTTTTCACTTCGACTCTTCCTTCCTCATGGGTTCGTCCACCTTTGAGTCGGATCTGCACGTTGGTAGGTAATGCTTCCTGGAAAAGTACCATAAGGATGATGGTAAACAGAAACCGTAACATGCGATCAGTATGCGGGAAAAGAAAGCAGAAGCAACCTTGAGGCGCATTCTTGGTGGCATATCTTGCTGCAACTTCCTCTTGGTATTACGGGCCAGATCGAGACTCGATTCCGTTGTTGTGGTTGTGGTCGTTTGGGAATGTCTCGAAGGTGGACCGGTTTGGCAGATGACACCTGCAGCTTCCGATTCCTGGCAGTCGTTGATTCCCCAGCCGTCGAACCGACAATCTGTTAGGTTCTTCTCCGCTCCCGAACAGTACAAATTATCCATCCAGTAAGGGTCTGAAAAATTCATTCAACTGAAGTTATTTTATGAAGAATAATTGACCTGGCGATTCACGTTTCGTATAGAGTACAACTTAAATGAAGACAAGGCCAATGTCAGAATCAAAATCATTCTTTCAGTAATTTTGCATGAAGACAGAAGCATAGGACATCTAAAGCACGTTTGTTGTCGTTATGTAACAAACGATAAGGAAAAGTAATTTACGGATAGTAATGCATCTAGCAGGGATATTGTATACTGTGGAAATGTAATAACGCTTAAAATTTTGGTTCTTGAATATGTACGTCAGTAAAGCTAGGGCCTTTTCAGTTAATAGTTGCAAATTTTGATCTGCACTAGAATAGGTAATGAAGAATGGTGAAGTATTAAATATGAGAGAAGAGACAGATAAAGATAGATACATATGTAGACAGGTTAGGTAGGTAGAGATAGATAGATATACAGATAAGTAGATAGATATACAGTTAGATAGGTAGGTAGATAGATAGATAGACAGGCAGATAAATAGACAGATAGATAGATAGATAGACAGACAGACAGACAGACAGATAGATAGACAGAGAGATAGATAAAATTGATAGATAGATAGGTCGATAGATAAATAGATAGACAGATGAATACATACATACATAGATATACATAGGTAGATGCATAAATAGATACGCGTAGATACGTGATTAGATAGATGATACATACACAGGTATATCGTTAAGTAGATAGACAGCTGCGTATAAGTTACATAATCTCCATATCAGTCGACGAGTTATACCCATAGTCTGTTGCCATGCCAACTGTATTTACAAAAGTACGAAAGTGTATATCAGTTTAAGTGACGTTGTTATGACAGCAACAGGGTATCTTCCCTCTTTCCATAATTAACATGTCAACCCTATCTCGAGAGGGTTATTTGCTTATAGATGAAGATAAGGTATATGGAGCTGGTATAGACGAATATAAGGCCTGCACAGGAGAAACTTACATCTGGCCGGTCCATACTTGGAGCTGTGCGTCTCCCGAACAACACCCGGATACCCCAACTCCCTGCAGACGACGGTAGCTTCCAGTTTATCCCACTCGTCATCACATACGGAGCCCCATTTGCCCAAGTGAAAGATCTCCACATTCCCTGTTTTCAGTATGAAAATCACATTGCCAAATACAGTTAGATATCTTCTTTGAAGAGACATACGAATAATACCTTCATTCGGACGTGCTCCATCGACTAGTCGTACCATTCCTTCCAGCCTCCCATGCTTTTTGAGGAAATTTCGCATAAGCCTGGCCCGTTCGGGATTCCTATGTCTTCTGTGCCTTCGATGAGAATTGTTGTGTTCGCTGGCAACGACTACATTCAGGACGAAGACGAAGAAAACTAAACAACACGTGACTTGGTTCCAAAGTTTAGCCATGCTTTCTTAAGTTTAAGTAATAACAGACAAGGCGAATCGATTCTTCAGACACGTGACACTTTCTCAGACATGTTAACCCGACGAAAGTGAGTTGGGCAGTGACCAGCCTGACCCAGAAACCTCAGAGTTTTAAAGGAGACGTCCCTCTGCCAGTTTTACCAAGACGATGTTTTTGTCACGTATATATAGATATTACATATATCCGTCATTATGTATGACATCATTCTTATATAAGTGCGTGTATATTGGTTAATGCTTAAGGATACGTGAAAACATTACAAACCTTAGTTAACTGGAATATTAGTCTGAAAATTCAGTCGACGATCCGCATTTTTTCCATTGAAGAGTATACTTCTGCTTTTTTACAAATTTGTTCCGGTCGGTTAGTGGTACAAGACAAATTCAGTTTTTACGATGTACTCTTGACGGGTTAACGATTCCGTGTAATAGGGAAACTGAGCCAAAAGCACGGTATGGGAATATACGAGCATCAGCCTCATTTCTAAAAATAAAACGTAGCCTTAGCTTTTTAAGGGGGCTGGTAAGTACGTGACGTAATGTGGAATCCCTATGATGACTTTCACAGTTTTCAAGAAAGCGCTTCAAACAGTCTGTAGATACGATAGACAGAATGGTAGGTAGACAGATACAGGTATATAGATAGATAGATAGATGGATAGATAGATAGATAGATAGATAGATAGATAGATAGATAGATAGATAGATAGATATAGATAGATAGATAGATAGATAGATAGATAGATAGATAGATAGATAGATAGATATAGATAGATAGATAGATAGATAGATAGATAGATAGATGGATAGATAGACAGACAGACACACACACAGGCAGATAGAGAGGTAGATAGATAGATAGATAGATAGATAGATAGATAGATAGATAGATAGATAGATAGAAGATAGATAGATAGATAGATGGATAGATAGATAGATAGGTAGACAGATAGATAGATAGATAAATATATTATCACCATGTCAATCGACGGGTTAACCAAAGTGTGTTGTCATGCCAACTGTATTTACCATAGCAGTATATTACCGTATAGATAGATAGATATAAAAATAGGTAGATAGGTAGATAGATAGATGGACAGACAGATAGCACAAGTTGCTAGGTACATACTTCAGCAAACCGTTAACCCTTAGAATCATGCCTGACGTCACTGAGAAATCTCACGTTGCCCTCTGACGCTGCTGATGCTGCAACATCCGTCTGCTAAAGTCATTCTCGCAAACCGGACAATTTCATTTTGGAATGTTTTCCAACTAAGGTCACATTTAGAAAACAAAAAACCCATTTTGAGATTTAAGCTGGTTTGCTTTTAATTGACTTCAGTTGTTTTTGTAACGTGTTGACAAATGGTCGCCAAGCGCCGAGGAAGCAAATACACTGCAGGCGGATATCTATATTTACGGAATGAAGAGTAATGTGACAAATTCATCGAGGAAAACGTGTGTCTTTGCACGTACACGTCTCCACCAAGTGATGTAGATTTATATATCCATATACTGCGAGCCAATTCATCTTTACATTAAGACGATCCCTTGTCATTCATGTCCATTCAGTTAAACTATACGATGTTAACAATCTTTGGTGCTATATTCGGAATTACGTAACCGTTCTGTAATCGTAAGGACCACGACGTGACATTGTCAAGATATAAACATG
Organism: Leptestheria dahalacensis; assembly: GCA_022114935.1. Classification (NCBI taxonomy): domain Eukaryota; kingdom Metazoa; phylum Arthropoda; class Branchiopoda; order Diplostraca; family Leptestheriidae; genus Leptestheria; species Leptestheria dahalacensis. The sequence continues at coordinate 33,473 of JAIQCU010000851.1, forward strand.
TAAATTATACTTTATACAATATGGATAGGTTGCTTAGACTTACTGATACATTTCAATTATCTTCTTATTAGCAGTAGTTATGAATGAAGTCAAATTGGAAATCCATCTGAGAGGTAATTTATTCTGTGCCGGTTATAATTCGCGTACTTGTCGAGTGTGACGTCCCCCTCTGCACTTGGCCGCCCACATCGGTCACAGAGAAGTCGTATGCATAAACTATCCAACACGCGTCATTTGTAGAGCATTCAAGTCAAAACCTTGACCTATTGCTAAGACCCAGGCATTTTTTCCGTTAACTATCTGGTTATCTATTCTACCTATCTATCGATCTATCTAGCTAGACATACCTGATTATCGATGTATCCATCTGTCTATACATCTATCTAGGTGCTCTTATCTATCTTTCTTTTTGTCTATCTATCTATCTACCTATCTATCTATCTGTATGTCTGTCTGTCTGTCTGTCTATCTATCTATTTATTTATCTATCTATCTATATCTATCTATCTATATCTATCTATCTATCTATCTATCTATCTATCTATCTATGTATCTATCTATCTATCTATCTATCTGTCTGTCTGTCTATATAACTAGTTATCTGTCCATCCATCCAGCTATCCTATCTTAAGCTTACATTCCCTTATGTTACCCATCAACCCATCTGTTTCACTTCCATAATTAATTTCCCCTAGCTACCCGTCTAGCCAATCGGTTTCCCTAAACCTGACTACGTACCTATCTATGACTTTATGACTATCACGTTTTCCTTCAGTCCCATATTGTTTTCGCCTGCACAGTAAACTTAACCGTATATCGTGTTAACTGGTTAACCCTGTAATCAACTTAATCATGTTTAAACCTCGAAACACCGGACCATT
>JAIQCU010000852.1:0-33048 GCA_022114935.1 Leptestheria dahalacensis
GGCAGGCATGGCGAGAAATCAAAGAAACCGAGTCACTCGAACGGGGCTCCCGCCTCCTCCGCCGGCGCTGCTGCACCTCCACCAGGCAAGGAAACTACGGAAGAAATACCGAGTTCTGCCGTGGATTTACAAGTTAAAGAGAAGGTACTAATTTATCTCTTGTCAGCTCTTAAGTTCACTACAAGTAGAGTAGATAATAATAACTATATTTTAAATAGTTTTTGAAGAAGCTGAATCGCCAAGAGCGTGTAGTGGAGGAAGTGAGATTAGCCCTGAAACCGTACTACACTAGCAAGAAGGTTTCTAAGGAAGACTACAAGGAAATCTTACGCAAATGTGTCCCCAAGGTAACTTTGAATTTATGACAAGATTTGTTTTAAGGTTTATTTAACCCATTCTTTATGTTACTATATAGATCTGCCACACGAAGAGCGGTGAAATCAATCCCATCAAGATCAAAGACATGGTCAAGGGTTACGTCAAGAAGTTTCGCTACCTACACAAGAAAGAAGCCGGACACAAACAAGAGTCGTAATATCATGTTGTGTTTTTGAATGAACCTCATGCATGCATTTTGCACGTTGTATTTGACAGATTTGAGCAAATGTACTGAGCAACTGTATTATATAGTGTGAATCATCCAATTGAATTACTGCTTCAATCTCATTTTAGATTTTTTCCTTCCTTTTCCTTTCAGTTTATTCGATTTTTTGCAAGGTTTTCCGGTCATGTGTGACCTGCCGTGACCTTTTTTGATGCTGCCGGACAATTGAATGGCGGATATCATGAGTTATACGTCACTTTGAAGAGCTTTCCGCGCTCTTTTCACCTTCAGGTGATTCGTGCTTTTTTTAGTATTGAAAATTTTATATTCACTACGAAACGTTGAGAGAGGATTTCGGTAATCAAAAAACAAAACCGATCTTCTAAGGGGCATATAACCAGAGATGGGCGGATTATCCGAAATTCTTGATCCGGATCAAATATCGTGATCCGTGATCCGATCCGGATCAATGAAAAATTACTGATCCAAGATCCGATCCGGATCCATGGATTTAAGCGATCCGTTTTTTGATCCAAAGTGGATCCGGATCTGAAAGGTTCCAGGAAAGACCAAGCGAAAGTGTAACTTGGAAGCAGACGTGCTGGGCACTATTTTAGCTTTATTTTGGTATATAAATTGTTGGGCAACACGCGGAGATAGAATGGTATTCAGACTTTGTGCGCTCAATCTTAGCGCGATGTGGCAACGTTGGTTCGGAGTTGGTTGTTTACAAAGATGGCTGAAAACTGCCATGAGCTGTAAAGTTGGTTTGGTGTTTGGTCAGATGAAGACATTGACTAAAAAGCAAAATTTTTTTCCTTTTGTTGTTTTGCGTTTTCTTATTTACAAATTACAATAGAGACTGAACTTTTTTGTTTAATTTTGGCTGTATCATGAGCTAAACGAGACAAATGTTCAAGGGCCTACACGGTTCGTTTTCCTCTACCCACGTTAAGTATCTTTTTAGTGTAAATTTTTTGTGTTTTCTTTACTTCAAAATTCAATACAGTTTTCGCGTTCGTTCCCCTTTTTGGGGTAAAAAAAAAACAGCATTAATACTTAATTTTTTTAAAACTTGATCCGAAAATTGATCCAAAACCGCTTTAACATATAGATTCTTGATCCGTGATCCGATCCGGATCAACCGAAAAAGTTTAATCCATTATCTGATCCGGATCAGGGAAAAAATTGCTGATCCGTGATCCCATCCGGATAAAAAAATTCATGATCCGCCCATCTCTGCATATAACCATATGACCGTATAAACTCTTCAGGTTTTTAACTTATTATCGTTTATTTTAGGACATATTTATCATTAGCATCATTTATTTGGCTTCATATTGATTTTAGTTGTGAAAAAAAAATTATACATGAAGAAAAAAAAGTGCCGTGACCAGGATTCGAACCTGGGTTACTGCGGCCACAACGCAGGGTCCTAACCACTAGACGATCACGGCTTATGCTTTCCAATGTTTAAATAGGTATAAATCAATGGGAACGGCAAATTGGATTAACATATAGAGAGGCATCCTATTGTTTAAACAAGGTACATGGTTCATTACTCAACGGCTGCTTTCCGTTGACGGTGGCAAAGCATCTTGAATAGAAAGTCCTGAAAATGCGGCCTGTCTTATTTAGTTTGTTCGGTTTTGTGATGGTAAACCTTGCAGACTGTTCATCAAACTCTGTGTGCCATTCCAGTAAAGCGGAATTGATTCTCGACCAGAGTGCCGAGGTAACAATCACCGCCTTGCTGGATTTAACAAAAGGAGACGGATGCAATCAAACCAACGCTGAAGCCTCGCACACTTTACACGGCGTTCAACAAGCTGTTCGAGTTCTCAACCAAGCAGATTATCTCAACAGCTCCAAGTTAGGTTGGTTTCAGTCTAATCAGTTTAATAGTTTAGTCAAATTCTACTGATAATTTACACAGGTTTACGTGTGTATGACACTTGTGGTCAAGATAACCGGGCCGTGAATTCGATTCTTGCCACAGCGCTTGATTTTAATCTGATAACCGATGGGAGCTGCAAGAACAAAACTCATTTAGGTTTGTTTTCAACCATTTGTATTATGATTTAAGATAGACTTGGTATCGAATTGCTTCATCAGGTTTTGTTACAAACAAGAAACTACCTGTTTCATTAAACCAATTACTACCGGACTTGAAGCTCCCCGTGTTGGACGTTACAACTCAGCAGGAAAGCGACGTTCCTCTAAATTCCATTAACGAGCTATTACTCAAGTTAAATTGGACCAGCTTGGGCCTTTTGTCTCAAAGTAAACAAGTTATGATGGATTTTTCGAGAAAAGCGCGCGAGAAAAATATCTGCGTCCTGGCGCAGGGTGTCGTTTCTGTCGAGCCTTACAGGTATACTTCTATACATTCTCGTCCATTATCTTCATCGTTAATAAGCACTTTGCCTTTAAAGATTCAAGGAAAACATTCAGCGAACTTTAAGGAGAATCGTTAAATCGGAAGCTAAAGCCATTCTCGTGTTCGGTGCTCCTAAGGTCATAACTGAAGTGGCCATTTTCTTCGAGTACCATGAACTGTCGGCCAGGCTCTTGCTTGTTTACGACGTCCCTAGTCCAATGACACTACCAGAAGGTAATTCAGACGTTTACGTTCTGCATTTAAGCAGATTTAATTGGTGCGACTCTAGCAGGCATGTTCAATTCGACGAACAATACAGTCATCACGGTGCAACCGGTCGATTCGCTCAGCGACCAGTTCCGAGGAGCACGAGCGGTTTTGCTCATGGCCAAGCAGTTCAGGAAAGCGTGCGTCAACAACAGCGTCTCCTGCAGAAATTTCGAGAGTGTGAAATTAAGTGCTGAAGAAAGGGAGCTTTTAAAGCGCACGACCGATAATTCCAACGGCCACGTGCACGGCGGCTTTGCAGTCAGCGCCTGGCTTCCGGGCTCCGTTTACAGCGTTGCCACTTTTACCAGTAACGATCAAATTGTTGGGGAAAATCAGTCCGTTATTGATTTATTCAGATGCAATGACTGTCAATGCAAAAATGAGGAGAACCAAACCATCTGGAAACTGAAATCGGATTGGTTTTCGTTGATTCTGACTGGCATTAACGGTTTGGGTATGGTCATTGTTGTGAGCAGCACCATTGTTCTACGTCGCTCTTTCACTAGGAAATGCAAAAATACTTTCTTAGGCTTCGTTATCGTCTTGATTATGTTGCTGTATTTCAGTTCATTACTCTTTTTAGTCAAAGCCAACCAACTTGGTTGCGATTTCCGTTTTCTCCTACTGTCCGCAAGTTGCAGCCTGCTCGTCTGCTTTCTCTTCAGTCGCACCGTTGCCAAGTTTGTTCAGCCCGATCCAGCCAATAACATTTCTTGTCAGTTGATTTTATTTCTGTTTTCACTGGCCATTCAGTGTGTCATACTGACTTACGAACTTCAGGCAAGCAGCTTCAACTTTGTTCAGAAAGTAGTAACGGATTTTGGCGCCAAATTTGAATGCTGGTTTCCCAGCACCTTGCTTTTCAAACTGTTTGTCTATCCTGGTGTCCTTCAGCTGTTTCTTTTCCTTATTTCCTGCCTGGAGATTCGTCATTACGGTGATTTAAACCGCCATCAAGTGTGTTTATACAGTACGGCTCTTCTGACAACACCGGCGCTGGTTGCCTGTGTACTTAGCTACACTCTCCTGGCTGCTCAGTGGCACGATCTCTCGCTGGTTATCACTGTCAACGTCATCAATTTGATCTTGTACATGTTCTTCATCTTCTTTCCCGCTGTGGAGGAGCTCGGCAAACTATCCGGGAAGAGAGGCAATGAGAGTTTGAACTTTGACAGCGTCGCATCGGCTACCGAGGACAATAACCGGCAGCCTATATACGCTACCCCCTCTCACGAGTACGATTCATGCCCTCCTCAGATGACTATTAGTACCCATTTATGAGCTTTCCGCATGTCGTGGTATATCACCACATGACTAAATAAAAGACTTTTTTGGTGTGAAGTGCAAAACTGCTGAAAGGTTCTTTAGTAGCCCAATACGGATAATTGGACTTGTGCACCTGTAATCGGATTAAGGGAAAGGTTTCCTATTACGAAAAAAGACAAATAACATCGTCCCCCCTCTGTCACCTTATTAATCCGAAACGATATGTTATCTTAATTTAATTATTTTTCTAGGAAAAGACCTGCTTAACAAGATTTCTGTTTTTTTTTAAAGCAGCTATTCATAAGGATTATATGGGTAGATAAAGTACCAGTATACTTACAATTGAGGTCTTTATTGCAAGTTACAAGAAATGTCAACTAATTACCCGTACCGATGTGGCCAATTTTGATTGACATCGACATCCACGCAACTTCTGGTATAGACTTTTATGGTCGCTATAGCAACCAGTATCTCGTTTTACTCAAAAATGGTTTACCTTCTCATTATAGATACCTGAAACTATATGTGGGACTTCATGATTTTTCTATAATTAGTCATACGGATAAGATTAATTGTATTTGGTTAAATTATAATATTATTCAGGAGGCTGCTGCTGGTTCCGACCTTTTTGCCAACCGCCATTCGAAGCACAGAGATAAATTGCTTTTGATTTTATTTGCTCTGTCGGCCGGTTTTCAGTCATTTTGCACGTGCCCACCCGCATTGTGGGACAGTTTAGTATAAGACGGAGGCCGAAGGGCAATATTGGTGACAGTATCTCCGGGGCTTTACGATCTGCAACTGAGTCAGAATGCCGCCATCTGCATCATCTGCATCGACGACCAGCCTGCGCCAGCGACAGATTCTCTACTTGTTCGAACGTGTCAAGGAACCCATTTTCATCCCCAAGGCTAACGGCAATGTCATCTACAAGCTGCCCCAAGAATACTACGCAAGTTTTCTTTTCACTTTATACATTTAAATCCTGATATGCATTCATAATTTGTACTACACTTGTAAATAAAAAAGGTCGGCATAGAGATGTCGTTTAGGCTTTTATAATGAATCAATCATTCTAAGTGGGCAAACTTGGACTGGTCAAGTCACGTGACTAGAAAGACGCCCAATCATCGTAGGCCTTCACAGTATACAAATGTACAGTACGAATTAATTACAATAGAAAACAATAATAACATAATATACAACGTACCAATCTCTGTAACAATAAAGCAATATGCAGTAAAAAGATACAGTTGAGTAAGACAATACAAATTCAGTGAAATTAGAAGATACTGTTTTGAGACACAGGGTTATATAAGCCCTTAGTTCAGTCAAATCTGTTCGGTCCACTGTTCGGTCTTTATGAGATTAAGTCATACCACATGTAATGTGGCTAATAATGTAATAAACCATCAATCTAAGTTGGCCACTGAAGTATTCGATACGTACAGCCGGATGAGTATAAGGAGTTGGCGAGGTCGATTGCCATAGCCGCTGGCTCTGCGGGACCTTCATCTCGAGCCGGTTCGGCTAGCAGTGGCACGGGTACACCCAGGAAGAACGAACCACTGTATATCGACATCAAGAGAATCGAACTGCCCGATCTATCTGTGGTCAAGTCGATTCCTCGGGGCACTATCTTCTCTTACTTTCTACCGAGCCATCGAGAAGCTGCTCTGGCCTTGACCAAGATCTACCTGGGTATAACTTTAAGACTGATCATTTAGTGAATAGTGTTTCTGTTATGTGATAGCTAGTTTTCATGTCTTAGCACGTGACCAGTTAAGCTAAGTGATTACTTGACGTACTAACTATAAGCTCAGTGGACGTACGTGGATGCAAACACGGGATGATTTTGAGTAGGAGCCAAGTCGGTGGACGAAATGATATCACTGGCTGCATTGACCCGAGATCAGGTCAACGAGTATATCTTCGTGTACGCTCTTTCGGCTGCTGTGGCACGTCGTCCTGATCTGAGGAAAATTCGAGCTCCTCCCATCTGGGAAGTACTGCCGGAAAAGTTCTTTGGTAATCATAACTTCTTTTCCGATTACATTGCTCCAATTAAGAGTTTAATCTTCATATTAGTACAATAGAACTCTTCTTCCCCTAAATGTAACTCGCTGTGCTACGGCATCAGTGCATTTAAGTTATCGTGAAGGAGTTATATATCGTGTTTTTATACTTGCGCCTGTTTCTAGCGCTTCGTTATATTCTCAAAGTTGCTTCTGTTGTTTTATTTCCGTCAAGACGGGCTTCATTCCTTGGAAATGTCATCAAGCCAAGTTTTGGAAAAGCGGGATCCCTCAGCTCCAGTGTTAGTCATCAACAGAATGCAAGTGCCGTTCATTACTAATGCACACAGTAACAATGGTGCTATGTTGCTGACTTCATACCTGAACCACAGCTTGCGTGTGAACTGAATTTCAACTTTTAAAATAGGTTTTCAGCAACTGACCGCTACGTCGAGAATCGGGTTTCGTACTTCCGCGAAGATATTGGTTGGTTCTGTCCCTGCTGTGTTTGAACGCTGCGGATAATCTCGGAACACTGACTAGTATTTCATATGTAGGCATAAACTCGCATCACTGGCACTGGCATCTGATTTACCCAATCAACGACACTATGCGCCGTGACCGTCGAGGAGAGCTTTTCTTTTACATGCATCAGCAAGTTCTCGCAAGGTCCGTCCTTTTCATAGTATTACACCAAAATAAGTTAGATTTTTCAAGTTATTTTTATAATAGATATGATGCAGAACGATTCGCCAATCATCTGGCCCGCGTGAAACCTTACCAAAACTGGAGGGAACCTATTCCGGAAGCGTACTTCCCCAAACTGACCTTATCCAATGCTGCCCTGGTCTGGGGTTCGAGGCCTTCGAACCTCATCTTGCAGGTTTTTCCCCATTGTTCAGTTTTAAGCATAAGCTTGGAATTACGTTTTTTTTTAATAAAAAAAGGATATTAGCATACCTGATCCCGGGTACGATCTACACATCCGCATCAACGACCTGGAAAATTGGCGATCTCGCATCTTACACGCTATTCACTTGGGATTTGTGGAGAATGTAATATCTGCCGGTTGATGTAAAGTTAACGCTTACTACAGTGTTACTGAAATGTAGTCTAGGGGTGAAAAGGTGCGACTAGATGGTGACAAAGGGATCGATATGCTAGGCGATATGGTGGAAGCTTCCGAGTGGTCAATCAACTTGCTGCTCTATGGAGATCTGCACAACATTGGTCACGTGGCCATGTCTTTCGTGCACGATCCCGAACGCAGTCACCGCGTGAGTATCTATCTATCTATCTGTTTGAACACCTGTCTTTCCAACTACTACTACCTGTTCTTTTTCTATCTGTGCATACATCTATCTATTTCTATGTTTACCTGCCTATCGACCTATCAATCCATTTGTTTGATCTGGCTATCGATCGATTATCTTAACAATCTAAATATCGTATCTGTACATTTTACGTTTGTTACAATATATTTATAGATTGGTGTCAACATAATCCAATTGACGTTTATGTTTGAAAAGGAAAATGGCGGCGTGATGTTTGACACTACGGTGGCTATGCGCGACCCTATTTTCTACCGCTGGCACAAGTTTATCGACGACTTGTTCCAGGAATACAAATCGACGCTGAACCCGTACACTAGGCAACAGGTCTAGCTAGCTGTGTTATTCTCACACAAACTGCGTGATCAATACATACTAGCCTAACACTTTCATTGAAATAAATAGCTAGGATTCCCTGGCATCATTCTGAAAAGTATCGATGTTTACTCCCAACGAGACGGAGCCCAGAAAAACACCTTTTACACCGGTACTGAATTGACCCCTTCTATTCAGCGCCTATCCTCATTCATATATCGTTGGTCTAGGTTGGCAGCGGACCGAAGTGGAACTAACACGGGGCCTGGATTTTAGTTCTCGACACCCTGTCCGGGTAACCATTCATTTTGTCTTATTCCTATATCTAGCCTCTGTAACCGACTAACAGTATGGCACATGGGATACTAGTCATCACTATAATTAGCTCTCTATCCGGCAACGTAAAACCTCGAGTTGCATTGTCCCAGTCGTTTGATGTAAATATCTTTAGGCTCGCATAACCCATTTGCAGCACGAGGACTTCAAGTACAGGATCGCTTTGGACAACACTTTAGGGTCGGCGCAGGAGGTCGTCGTCAGGATCTTTATGGCTCCCATCAGGGACCAGGCAGGGCGTCTGTTGCCATTCCGCGAGCAGCGGACCCTTATGATCGAGCTGGATAAATTCGTGGCTAAAAGTATGTTTTCCACGCACAGTTTCTTACACGATAGCTATAGAATATAGATGAAAAGACTGCAATTAGACGAAGGACCCTAATTGTGTATCCTGCTAGTAAATTATTGTAATTTTAGTTCCCGCTGGAGGGACAGTCGTGGAACGGTTGTCTAGTCAAAGTTCGGTGACAATACCCTTCGAACAGACTTTCCGCGAGCTGGAACGCCCAACGTCCGTGACAGATATTGGTAAGCTTCCTTCACGCATGCCATAGCTTGTCATCTGTTTCAAACCCTATTAGATCCCGCTGGTTTAATATCGTTTTCAACAATTTTTTACGGTGGAAAGTTTATGGAGTTTTGAGCAGGACCCGATTGGCGGGTGTTGTTATCGATTCAACTGCCCAGGCCATAGAATTTGCAACGTGTCGATGTTCCGTCCCTCACGATAAAGGTCAATAAAAGATCAATGGTGCATCGTTTTCAATAGGATTAGGAACGGCTCCCGACGATCCTCGTGAGAACTACTGCGGTTGTGGTTGGCCCCAGCATATGTTGATCCCACGTGGTACTCCAGATCCCGGTATGCCGTTTGACCTTTTCGCTATGGTGACCAGTTGGAAAGAGGATCGCGTTGATGCTTCCCTAACAGGTTTTGAATCAACCTGCTCCCCTTTGAAGCTATGCGTAACCATTTGTTTTGGTTTCACTGACGGGGTTGTAGGGAAAGCTGCTTGCCGTAATGCAGCCTCCTACTGTGGAGTTCTGGATGAGAAGTATCCGGACAAGAAACCTATGGGATTCCCGTTCGACCGTCCTGCAGCTACGAGCACTCGCACGCTCACCGAGTTTTTGACTCCCAATATGAAAGCGAACCAAGTCCGTGTGATTTTTGAAGATCGCATTATTGGCAGATTTCCTTGAGATTCTGAAAACGAATCCTGAATTCTATTTACAGTTTATAAAAGAGGTGGTGGTAGCTCTAGTATCTGAATTTAACAAACTTGTAACGGAGAAGGGTAGCTTCAATATATATTCTACCTGAGTGGACTTGGCTTGGTTGATTAAAAATACCTGTATATCTGATTGTACGATATTAGCTGAGATGAGCAACGAACTAAACGAACTTGTAGACGTAACGCTACTATACCCTACCATTTCCAGAAGATACTTGCTCATTAGCCAGTATCTATCTAATTAATCGAAACTACTAAAATTAGAAACTTTTTTCAGACTTTGAAGGATCCTTCCGCTCATTCTTTAGTTTCATAGTGAATAAGTGTTGTTCACCGGCGGGTGCTCACGACGCTGAGCGCCGTGGCAATAGGTTATTATCTACGAGTACTAGAGTGTGCCGCATTCAAGCGGGGAATCGGTGATAGATGAGACGGATTAGCAAGTTTAGCTGCTGTCCTTCGGTAATCGTGTTTTGGGGCCCCCAACGTCGTTTAATGTCCCCCCTTCAACCTATAGGATTACATCCCTATCCCGCATTAAATAGATGAAGTTTTACCACTTTACAGTTAATGTACGTAACCCTTTGATTTCAAACATTTAATAAGATAGGTCATTCAAAGCATTACAGAAGATAGAGGAAAAACTGACGACATTGTGTGAAAAAGCATTGTTGTCGAGCGACAACGTAATGATTGTAAAAAGCGGGCTGAATGTTGTAAAGAGAAAAAGAAGTTTCAAGTTGACTCGCTGTATTTGTAAAATGAAAGGAAACCCTGGAAAAGTTTGTAGCGGGATTGGCTGTCACTGTTTGCCAGCCACAGAATAGAAAGCAATCGAATCTCTGGACAAAAGGGAAAGAGAGAGCCAGTCACATCAGAACCGGCTACAAAACATACAAAAGCAAATCCACGACCAGTAGAGTACATCGACCATTATTGAAGCACGAGCTGAAGTATACTAGATGACTTAACACGGTCGTGTCAGTTTTAGGTAAGGATCTTAATCATGTCTCAAAAACCGCTCGTTGATCGCTAATGATTCCGCCCGTCTGACTTGCAGAGATTCGAATTGCATGAGCTGCATGGTCGGCAGAGATGTCAGTTCTTCAGGGGCGAATGATTCCCTTGGGAAGGTGTCCAAACTCGACGCTGGAAAGCCGTGTAAACAAGACGAGATATTTGACTTGAGCCCGTTGTTGTATGTAACACCACGTCGAGAAAGCACGGCCACTCGACGCTCGAAACTCGGGGAAACAATCGACGAACGTTGAAACTCATCTTGCCCCGTGTGCCCCCCCCCGCCGCCCCCCGAAAAGCCGTTGTCGCCAAACTTTATGGCGTGTTGCCCCAAAGTCAACTTTGTAACTCGATTATCCTTCCCTTGAAAAGATAGGTGCATAGCATTTCCATACTCTTGTTTTACTGCAGCACTTGTCATAGGTGAGAGGTTTTGCAGTAAATCAGCAGCGCAGCTTATTATTGCCTTCGTCATAGCCGAACATCTCAAGCGGATGAATTAAATTGTCTTGTGTTGGCGCAGCGCCCGTTGATCGTAACTTATCCACAGCCGGCGACTGGCGCTGTGTGTCTTTCATAATTGCAGTAGGCGCTGATTTATAAACCCAAGGATATTGGACTTGCTTGTCAATTTGTATCTTAATTCCTGCTTGTTGCGTACACAAGAGACTCGACCCGTGTTCGTCTTCGTCAATTTTCTGGTTGATTCACGGAAGCTTGGCGTGGCCCTGTGGTGGTTTGGGACGTTTTCTTGTTTGGAATATGTGGCCGATGAGAAGTTTAGGCACCACAGTCACGTACCAGAGCTGGGGAGTAAATCAAATATCATCTGCATGACAATGCGATTTACACAATTTCCTTGTTGTTTTTTCTCTCGTGTTTTTCTTTTTTCCATACGTAGTTGCCGTTGGATTCTGGTTCATCCTCCGTCAAATTCATGTGGCGTTAGCAACAGACGGGCTGGAACTCTCGGGCTAGTCGTGCACATCAGCATATTAATTTCATTCTCTTTCTGTCCTCTGTTTACCGTCTTTGGAGCGCAGCACAAGAAATCAAAGTGTAAACAGTTTTTATTTGCTTTCCTGTCGACACTGAAACATTTCATTTGACATACATGATGAAACATGTAGAGATCTGCAATAAATTGAATCATTTTAGCAACACAGCGCGGCTAGGCTGTCAATAGTTAAAAAGGGAATGCCAAGGGGTTATGCGTGAATCAAGCATCGGTGCGGTGGACCATGGCTGGCTATCTCTCCATCCTTGATATTACAAAGCCCAAACGGAGGGTGGTACAAAAAACGCGTTTTCTCTTTAAACAGAAAGGAAGATCCCAACCGAATTTAGACACAGTCCTGTGTGGTACATAAAGCCTTCGTCTGAAATATTTTTCAACCAAAAAGAGCGTCTCCGTTGCCTCGCGCCAAGATGAAGAAAATTGTTGCGGTCTATCCCCATAGTCCTTTCAAATTGTTCCAGCCTGTCTCACGTTTCCTCGACCACTCGTTACCTGCAACAAAATGTCGTCGGTGAGAACAATTGATACTGAAACAAATAAAATGAGGGGGACTCGTGCTCCTTACTACGGGTTATGAGGTCGTGAAAAAGGATGGTGTCCCTTTACACCCTACGTTTGCTCTCAATGTGCAACTCGAGAGCCGTTCAGTAACAGAAAAGAAAGTATTGTGTCATTGCTTCAATGAGGTCTTAAAGAGTGTGCTACTAGAAAGAAGTACACAAAGTTTCTTCGGCGTTGTTTACGTACATTGGTTTGTTACCTTTTCCCAGGTTGTCCGGTTGCCGTTTACCCCAGACGCCCCTCAGGGTGTTCCACGTCGAGGCTCTTTTGACCAGTTCGTCGAGCCCCTGGAAATCGGGCTCGTTGCGAGGCTCCATCAGTCCGCTTCTTTTACCCCAAGCCCCTTGCAGTTGATTCCAGCCCCTTTTGTCCATGTCGCTGGCGTCGCGTTTGCCCCAGGCACCTTGTAGCTGATTCCAGGCGCGTTTCTCCCATGAAGCTTTGTCGTCGTCGATGTTATCATCGGGAGTCCGTTTGCCCCAAGCTCCTTGCAGTTTGTTCCAGTTGCGTTTCTGCAGGTCCTCATCATCGCCGTCTCCAGCCGTCGCTGCGGTATCGTCCTCGGCATCTTGGTCGCTGCGCTTACCCCAAACGCCTTGCAGTTTGTTCCAGTCGCGTTTGCCCCACGAGGACCCAAGGTCGTTCCAACCCCTTTTGACCGTTAGGATCTGAAAATTAAAGGCGGTCGCAAGTCAGATCATTACGTAAAGTTTAAGACTTCTCAACTTCCAGCTCAAGTCCGACAGCAGCTTACCTTGTCGTCGACTCCCTGCTGATGTATCTCTGAATTAGCAGCGACTAACGGATCTTGCTGTGACTGTCCAGCCCAGAGGAACACGGCGAGCAAGGATGACAGCAAAACAACGGACAGCGCCATGTTTCAATGTAGTTGAAAAGCAGTATCGTTCAGCAACTCGTGTCTTAAGGTTTGGCCTCCTGCTTTGTACCTGCTACGCTGGTTGTGGATGGGCAGGATGAAAGGCGTCAACTTGTACTGCGGACGCTCTTGGTAGCACTACTGCTTGCCTTGGGCGCTAGCCCCAAGCTTTTTATACCCCGAGAGCGCGACTCTGGGTTAAAGGAGGGGGGACATCTCAAGACTGGTGACATCATGAGTGACGTCACTTTGCCCTTTTCGCCCATTGGCAGAGTAGCCGTGACACTTGTTCTTGGTCTGAGCCAATTACCTGTTGCTGCCGAGTTTGTAAGCGCGAATGATATTGCTCTAATCAACGTACTTAGGGGAGATTATACCCAATAGCTCTGAAATCATAAACCAAATTTGAGTTTGTTTGATGAGCGATTTTAATTAAAGTGTGCGGGGGTTGCCAGAACTTTATGGCCGGACAGATGGACACCAGGTACAATAAAGAGAAGCACGTCGACGACAATATCAATTCACCTTTTATTGGTCCATTAGAGTTGTCCTTATACGTACAAAATAGCCAATTAAGAGTGGGCGCATCATATGAAACGGGTTCCCACGACTAAAACTTGCAGGAATTAAATCGTTGACATTAAAGTGGGACGGGTAGCAATTACACGCCAAATGGTTGACGAGTGAAATCATGTGGAAACCTGTAATGGAGATGTTCCTCTGACGCGATTTTCCTCATGTTTCATCAACGTATTAGTGTGACTTGGCATGTGCCCGGAAGCTAAAAACGTGTGTCGACAACTGACATCATCATCCTTTTTTAATTAACCCAAAGGAAAACCCACATGTGATCACAAATTCCTTCAAGAATTTAAATTTTCATCCAAAAAATACGGTCCGTGTAAGTGATTTTTTTTAAAAATTGGCTCTTTAAAAAAGTCGGCGCCTGTCGCAGTAAAATGGAAGGACATAAATCTACTGACAATTCGCTTCTTTGATCCTCGAGGGAGGACAAAAGGTGAAACGCGAGAAAATATATTGAATTAGAAACAAATCTGGCAACACTGTACTTTCAAGAAAGGGGATTTCCCTTAAAAGTCAGCCACGTGTCTTCAATATCTACCCCTGACCATTCCAGGGTAGACTGATCACATTGTATACATTCGAGCAAACTAAAATATATGACAAGAATGTGATTCTAAGAAGTAAACAGGAGAGAATAAGTACGATGGGCTTGAATGTTTAATTAGGGTGAGCGTGTGAGGCGCGTCGTGAGCAGCTGGCCGCTTTTCGCTCTATGGGAAAATACCGGCTGAAATGGAAGCATTCTTGCCGGCAACCAGGCATCAATTTGCACTTGAAATCTACACCCCGTCTAACCCGACGTTGATTCCATTGCCAAAGAGCCCAGTTATACATAGGACCTATCGGTATATCACTATTCTATATTTAGTCACTTACCGATTACTGGCCTATTTTGGACCCTGCGTACTCATGTCAATCGACCAGTCTAAATAACGTTCATTACATAAAATGAACGGCCAGAAACCTAATAACCTTTCAAACAGCAACATAGTTTTCCATGTTTAGAGAATAGACAAGAGGAAATCTCATCAATGGAACGCTCAGGTTTGGAATGTTCTTAATGAAACCGCAGGACGCACACGCAGTTTTTAATCACCCGAATGTTCTGCCGCATATCTTCGTATATATTTCTGCGTGCAGCTAAATCGATTCGTTCACGTGACCTGCTGTCTATCTCAAATTGTGCCAACCAGACAAAAAGGAAGGAATCATCAATTAGTCAGGCTCATATATCGTTCTAACCATATGTAGTGTCGCTGCATGGATGCGCCCCTTCTTGTTAATGTCCGATTCTGGCTGATAACAGCCCTGATCAATATTTGACCTCGACACGAACAAATAAAGTGGAAACAGGAATATAGGGGAACAAAATACTGTTAATGTTATTATATCTTCGGCACAAAAGACGCCACTGGCTGGCCAAAGTAAATGTCACTTGTAATCCAAGGCAAAGGTTCCAGAGGGGAAGGTATAGTGTTGAGTTTGATTAATCAAGTTGAATCCCTACGGTTTGTTGTGCCAAGACGCGGTTAAATGTAAAAGTTTCCACGGGGACCGGCATCAATGGGTCCTGTCAATGGGTTGTCATGCATCGGGCGCTCCCATAGAACAAAAGCAGCACGTCTACATAATTAGGGAGCTGCTTTTACTTATTCATTTGGCATTAGAGGATCGCTCTGAAGGGATCGGCCCAAGTGTGAGAAGCACCAGCACTGCCACTGACGTCTTCCAAACCTATACAAATGGCTGCCTAGATCAAAACAGATATCAGCGATACAAACGAAAAATTCGCTTCTGCGAAAGTATGATTAATGTTCATTTGAGTCGTATACCAGCCACCGCAAGTCCTGTCTTTCCAAAAGCTATGTAATTATTATTTTTTCCTTTCGCTTTCTTTCCTTGAAGGGACGGTAACTATACAGCGGTTGGTGTAGTATTTATGGTATAGGTCAAAGGTCATTAGGAGCAGGTATTAAGAGGTAATCCAGTGAACAAGACAAACGACACACGCATCGCCCCGTTGTGGCCAAATATTTATCAGAGGATCCTCTGGCCTGCGCTCGCCCTAATACTATTTCTTGTTTGCTTTCCATATGTTTCCCCGGTGCTTGTTTGTTCGCAGCTCTCCTCATCTTTAGGTCTACAGTGTTGTTTCAACTCGGAACAACTAGGATGTTATCGAAGCAAAGTTCATATACATAAATTACCATCAACCATTGTAGATCTTTATTACTCGATTGCAGTTATAACCAAAGTTAATAGAATCGTGTAACTCCCTTTTATTGGTCTGTGCTTACTGACTGAGATTGAACTCTCACTTTGATCATTGAAGATATAACCGTGGGGAATTTATGGTTCTATTCAAGTACAGTGGTGAAGCTACACGACAGCGTGTATAATTTTTTGACGTTAACTTATTTGGTTACTTTTGCGAATAAGAAAGCATATCGTCGCCTATGCTTCATTGACTACGACAGCGTATCTAGTACCGAGACTCTGACAAGACTGCCACAATCGTCGACTCGTAACAAAAGACTTTAAAAAGCCAGAAAGCATTTGCTGTGGTTGGGTTCTTCTGGCCTGTATGGCAACAGGATTCGCGTTAAAACTTTTAGTTTTTACGTTTGTTTGCGTTTTTTTAAACTGCAGAACGCAAGTTTACATAAATATGTTCAAATAAAGTAACTTATACTGTTATAGTATCGTATCTTTGAGACCCGAAATGAAGGGGGTAGATGTGGGCAGTAGCGGCCGTTGCGGATTCTCAGACTCTTACTCCAATGCAACTCTTTAACCGGACTTGTGAAATGTTCAGTTTAAAAATCTTATTAATTAACAACAGCCTTGAACTAACGAAAAATATTACTGAACAAATAGCATTCAAAGAGGAAATAGGGTATATGCCCGCCTAGCTCAGTCGGTAGAGCACGGGACTCTTAATCCCGGTGTCGTGGGTTCGAGCCCCACGGTGGGCGACACTTTTTTTTCCTTATCTAAAGATAATTTTCAGCTTTTGTTACCAAAGTAGACTGCAATATTTCAATTGTATTATCTAATTGTAATTGTGCATGTAATTTTTAATTGTATACATAGCTGCAGTAAAACAATTCTAGTAGACATGCAAAACGAGTAAGTAGCAAAATTTTAATGCCATTTTGTTATCCAGAGTGCAAACTCACAAGGGAAGAACACTTTTCAAAAGGATTATACTCTCCTGACATGCAATATACCTTTTTTTTTTAACGCGAGGGGAATATTACAGTTTGTTAACGACGACTTGGACAGAAAGCGAAAAACTATTAATAGAATTCTTCGTGATCCCGAATATGTTCGCTCTTTATGCAAAGTGTCATTGAGCCATTTTGAAATTCCACCCCTTGTGGTGAAACGACCTTGTGAGACCTTCAACTACGCGGCTGAAAACGTCTCGATGAGGTCGAAAATAAAGCTTAGTTCGAAATTTGTTTGGACATTTGACCTTATTCCCGACCCTTTGAAATCACTGCAATCATCTCATTTGCCAGCTCAAGACTATCAAAGTTTGAAAACCAAATTACGTTTGCCAACTTAATAGCCTAAAAGTAAAACCAGGTTTTTATAGAATCGGTTGTTATATTTTTATTATCACGATCGTGAGGACCCTTACTGTTTCAGTTGAAATTTGAGTCGGAGACCCACTAAAACTACCAAGCATCGGATGAGTAACCGTTACGAGTAACTGAAACATGGTTTTTAAGTTCCCGCCCAGTCTCTTATCGTACTAACACCGCGTTCAAGAAATGCAGAGAGCGTATCAGTTTCTGTGCCTCACTTAACTACAGCAGGGTACCCTGATAACAGGCTATTGCGATAAGACAAAAGCGTTGCTGCATAACAAACCAGATACCGAACTAACGATCATATTGTGCAAGCGAGTCGTGCTGCAAACTTTCGGCTTCATTTCCATCTTGTATTCTTCATCACGAGTACCTAAATGGGTAGAAACGTATGTTCTAGATCCACGTTGACCAGCGTTAATCTGATTTTTGTCATTTAAAAAAAAAGGTGGCCGGAATTGTTTATCAAGAATCCCTTACGCCAGCTCGATTGCAACGATCCTCTGCTTAGTGGGCGTAGGAGTCTTCTGTGGAACGCTCTACCGTGGAGCATCTTTGGCCAACCTCATCTTTCTCGAAGTCTTTCACATACAAGTTCGATGGTAGGCTCATAGTTTCCTTTACTTTCTATAATCAGAGAGAGTAACGGTTACTATGTTTTTGTAAAACGTGTGTTAACGCTTCAAGACGCTAGCGCTAGATGGCGTTTCAATCTATGAACCCTCAAGCAGTAGTTCGAATAACACATTGATACAATCAAGTCTGTGTTTCCGTAAATAGGATCAGCGTTGTGCAGATGATCTTGATGATTGTTGGAGGAATCATGGCTATTGTTGGATTGATCATCGTCATCATGGGTTGGCTAGCGACCGGTAGCACCAGGCATACTGTGTACCGCCAGTGGAAAGCTCGTGCTGGCGGGAAATTCTCGCACCTTATCGTAAGCTTCTCCTTCTAGCCTTACCTAAGCATTATGCTCCTGTCGTTTTAACTATTTCTTCAGTCAATCAGGGAATACAAGGTTCGTATAACTAATGGGTGTACGGATAGCGCTATAGTCATTTGTTCTTTTATAATTCATGATGGATATATATGTTGCTTTACCTAACAGTTCATGGTGATTGCCTACCTTCTGTTCTACTTGTGGACATTCATTTTGGTGGCCCTAACCATGGTCACTTTAATCTTCTACTTCTTCTGGGGTCTGTGCGCCAGCAAGCAACGCCACCCGGAGAGAGAGTGCATCGATTTCGTACAGTTTGGTAAGTGGGGCAGTTACATAACTGACGTTTCTCTAGACGATAGATAAGTTAACTTGTGAATCGTATGTTCGGCTATACGTTTAAACCGGACTCAGAAGTCTGCCAAGTTAATCATACTTTTCACTGACTTAGACTGGCTGTTCCCCAACAACACACGCATTGAGGACATGCAGGTCTGCGGTACCGATGAAATCAAGTTGTTCTGCAAGGATTACGTAGAAATCGCCCAGATCTCTTTCTTGATTGCAACCTTAGCTACGTTTGTTATTACTCTGAGCATTGTAAGTTCAACTACTTCAACATCATTTCCTTGAATTGCATCATAATCGCACAGCATCATCACACTAATTTCCTTATGATCCGACAGTGGGCTAATAAAGTATCATTCTAATGTAAATAGGTACACTACTTGATGTGCTTGACTTCAAATTATGCGTACGTCCGCGACCACGGCAAAATTGCTGATCTCCAAGAACAGTTTCTTCAAAGCGAGTCCCTGTATAAAGAGTGATTTTCTTCAACTATTTTTTTTTGTATTTCAATAAGAATTGGCCAATACACAAACTGCCACCATTATTGGTATTTACGTTCTAAAAACGCAATGATATTAGGATATGTTAAAAGGTTTGAGAAAGAAAAAACGTCAATGGCCACACGGCTGCTGCTCGTAGTTGAAGCAAAAGCCCATGTTTTGTTTGTCCACCTCCTCCAAGGGACCCGACTTGGTGTTTTCACGCCCGTTGCTATGGAAACGTATTTCAAACGGCACTGACTCGCCTGGATTAAGGAGTTTTGCTAGAATTATGATAAATCTTATTTCATTTACAAGTCTAGATGTCGCTGTTTACTGTTGATGGTTTGCGGTGGACACGTTCCAGGTGTACCAGTGCACTGCACCGAAGTTCCACAGA
Source organism: Leptestheria dahalacensis (assembly GCA_022114935.1). NCBI lineage: Eukaryota > Metazoa > Arthropoda > Branchiopoda > Diplostraca > Leptestheriidae > Leptestheria > Leptestheria dahalacensis. The sequence continues at coordinate 19,520 of JAIQCU010000852.1, forward strand.
ATTTGCTGTTGGAAGTTTGGCTGCCCTCAGTGTGTCCATTTGGTACGAGAATCCAGTCGGTATTGCAGAAACCGTCTGACTGGCCGATGTAGCCGTTACCGTAGACCCCGGAGATGGTGAAAGTGGAAACGTACGAGTTGAGAGTATCCGGACACACCGTGTATGCGATACCGCAATAACCCTTTTTGATTATTAATTCTGTTAGATGAATGTACCAGCTGCAGCAAATAATCATATGTGATGCTACTCTCATAGGAACAGATACTTAACTGCTTCAGTTCTCACACAGATGGTATAATCTTGCTTGGACAGTTGTCTGCCCGGTGTGTTGGCGTCGATCTTGACGACATCAAAGTTGAAAGACTGCAACGTTCCTATGGGTCCTTGGAAGTATTGCAAGCAACCAAAGGGAGCTACGCTCAAAACATAAATCCTACGCTTATTCTTCTCGTACTTGTGAAATATGAAATATGCAACACCTTTGTACTCTGCCTGGCAGGGAATCTGCGTTGTCTGGATCTTCCACTCTCGTACAGGGCCCGAGTCCTTCGTGATGACCGTCAGTTCCCAGTGAAGTTTACCCGGTGCTATGTCCACGTACACTGCAAGAAAGAAAACCTTCATTGCTGTACTCTTAACTTCACCCCGTTACACCAATACGATATCCGCGATAGTAGTATTGAAACGTATCGATAACCTGGCAGGTTTCCTTCAACGTAATAAGCACCCACTCGTAGGAGTAACTGAGATTTTGATCGATTAATCGATTGATTGATTGATTGGCAAGAGGGTATCGATTGATTGAGATACTGAGAACCCTGGTGATACGTTTGCAATATGATTAATGCACCTAAGAAACTCTATGCAACAACTTGTAATGTTTACATACAGACGTCAAGTACGCGTAGCTTTTTGGCTTTCAATCGTTGACTTAAGTTGGGTGAAATTCAAATCAGATTGTTACTGTGTTGTCCGGCATTTTCGCCGCAAATCATCGGTATGGGATACGGCGATCCTGAGACCCAGAACTGGTCCTGCGAACACACTTGATCGATAGGGTCAGGTTGCACCAAGGAAAACTTTATAAAGTCCAGTCTACATGAGCAGAATAAACTTGCATAGGTGTTAGTAACAAGACAATAATGTGTAAAAACTTACCTTAATTGACAGATATCCGACGAGCATTTATAAATTTTCACTTGACAGTGCCCAGCGAAGGGATAACCGCCATTTTCCAGGGACGGGCTGGAGAAGTGCGTCAGGTTTCGGCTCGCGTACCCATTGCAGCCGATGGAAACTACATCAACAGTCACATATCAATTTACCGGCTTAATTTGGGAAATGTATTAAGTACAAGTGCAACAGATTCCTGCATTATGCAAGCAAGTGCCTCCTATGTTTCCACCGTAGAGGTCGCACTCTGCTTTGGTCATACACGTTCCTGTTGAATTGTCAGAGGCAGTGCACGTCGTGTCGATACTTTTACCGAAATTAAACTTGAACGGCCCTGTGGAATATTTAGTTAATGTTGAAGTTACATAACTATAGAAGAAACTAAGAAGTTGAAGACCTTTCTTGATCAGTCGCTGATCTTTTCCAGCAGCTACGGTCGCGAAAACCAAGACTGAAACCAAGCTCAGTCGCTCCATTTTCAAACCCGTCGCTATCTGAACTCTGCCGAACCTAATGCTAAGCGCTTTTATAAACTGTCTGAGAGTTAGTTGCGTACGAATTCACGGACCAACACAATTACTGTCAGGCAAGTTTTCCGTCTCTTTACGAACGTTTTTCCCTTGAACTTGAACTCTTGTCGACAGCTGCAACTGTTTCACGGGGGGTTTCAACTCAAAATCTTCAACAAACGTTGATTTTGGGGAAATGATTCATTTTTCAAACCCTGCTTATGAAGGAAAGCATTTAAAACATTGCTGAGGGTTGTAGCCATGCATACTAAGTGTCTTGGAAACTGCGACTTAAGGTACTTAACCGCAGAAGAACACGCAATTACATGTCGTTAGACGCACCAGAGGACAACTCGTAATCTTGTCTTACATGCATTTCAGTAAGAACCTGTTTTGTGCTTGCAATTAGCTGAAGAGTTATTAGCAGACCACCTTGAAAAACTTGTATGCATGTTAATTATTTAAAGTAGTTGCTTAATTAATATTTTGCCGAGATATTAAGCAGGCTGGTTATTTTTAAGACAGTTATTTAAGGAGCAACAACATATGTTAAGGATTCAAGTTACAGCGACATGGTACAAAAAATGCACTTTTCTTGTACTGCAGCGCATAATGTGATATTCAACCATGGTAAAGTTCAAGTGTTGTTAAATCCTGGATTGAAGGAACTAAGCTTTGGATTCAAAGGCTGATTTCGATGTCAGTTCAGTTGCTTTGTGCGCTTCGCACGGTCTCAGTTTCGTTGTTCGTTAACAGCAATCATTTCTGCTGCTTTGAAGTCCTCGGTGTTCTTTTCTAGTGCCTTTCAACTTTCCTTATCTCGGTTGTTAAAGTTTCAACGTTCAACATGACGGAAGCCTTAAATTGATTCACGATGAACCTATTTGATTTCATTACGCGGTTACGGTGGAATCAGCAACTGAACGTCACGATTTGCATGCGCTAAAAGGGCAGTAGCCATGAGCAGTTTTGCCTGACCTCAGGAATAGGCTAAATCAGTCTTTTAACCTTGAACTTGGCACGGTTTCAAGAAGTAAGTAAACTAAAACTGAAATAGAAATACAAGTTAATGAACCACAATGAAAGGAATAAACGTTTATTAAGAGGTAATAACACTTTTAAAAAAACTGAGTTTAACGTATGATTATTAGGATTCAGTAGTTAGATGGATCTTTCTTTTGCTGATTCCAGTGACTTTTAGCAAATTATCCTATTTAGTGACTAGTAATAGCAGTAGGTATTTCAATATCTCGTTCGCGGCACATGGCAGCAAAGGCGCCGAGGGAGGCCGAGTACCGTGTTTCCTAACTTCATTCGTGTCACCAAGTCTTGTTAATGGTGAAAACTATAATATATCTAGACAATTTTAGCTACAAATAGTGCCGAAAGTGAGCTAAGAATCATTCGTTGGATTTTCACTTCTATGATTGTGTTAAAGCTCAACCATTTTGCCTTGAATGGCTTAAATCGTCGTGGTTCATTAGTTCCTAGATTTATCACTGAATACCTTAGAACTCGTATATCATTATAAATTTGAAATATGTAAGTCACGAAGGCATATACACCACTGGGAACCCTTTGTTGCACTAGATTGTGCACGTGGAATTCCAGCGTATCTGTAAGTTCCACCTGTTTTCCAAACGGCAATGTCGAACAGTAGTTAACGAATTTAACTGGTTAGAATTATGATTATTAATTCAGATGCCTTGCCAAATCGCTTAAACTCCTTTTGCAAAAGGAGGTCTGAATTCATTTCATTTAATTGCTTTAGTTCGGTCAGCAAAGTTTTGGTCGAAATCGTTTATCCCGACAAAAAACTGACCAAGTTATTTTTCGGAACAGTAAGAGTACAAGCGAGACGACAAAAAACCAGTTACAAAAGCATGTGCGGGCATCGGGTAAGAGTATTCATTTTAGCCGCATGATGGCGTTGTTTCCATCTTCAACCTAACGGCCGCCGTTTTCAAATTGAATTTTTAAAAAGTGTAAGAAAAAGTTATGAAAAGCTGTTCGTGGTTCAAACCTTAACCTCAGCCACTTTTCGTAATATTTTCTGAAACTGCCCTATTGCGTTTTCAGGTCCAATCACGCTGAATAACTCGAAATTTGCCTATACTTCTAAAACTTGCAACTGTTAAATACAAGTTTTAGTTTAACGAGGCACGAGGCACATGTTGTTGTAGCTTCGTCATAAGGGTTACTACAACCACATCTTTACCTTAATTTATAATATAGTTTAAACAACTAAGGGAGCTGCTACGGTGAATATTGAAAAACATGGCTTGGTAAATGAAAGGCCTCGCGTGCAGCGTTACACCGTTATATATACTAACAGTCGAGGGAGGAGGAAACAAGGTGGAAACGGGTTCTCTGGGCTTCTTCGCGCAGGCTCGGTGTTTTCCAGTGAAAACTTTTCTCACTTTAAAAATATTAATTCTGTGTTAACTTTAATTTAGAAATAAAGAAAAAAGTTATCGACTTGAAAAAAATATCGCCCGATAAGGGACTTGAACCCTTGACCTTAGGATTAAAAGTCCCACGCTCTACCGACTGAGCTAACCGGGCTTGCTCGCCATCTCAGCAAAGCTAAGTAAATTCTAAAATTTACGGTGCTAGAAGGTTAGTCAGTTCTAATCGCGAAGACCATTTGCAAGGACGGAAAATGTAATCGCATGTAGAATTTCAGCATTACTGGGTTGATTCATCGGGCAAGTTCGTTTGTTACTTATGCCGTTTAAACTTCATCACTCGCCTCTCTCTCTATGGAAATAAACAGTAATAAATGTTACACCTTTTGGGAACTAGGAGATCGATTATTATTTACTTTACGATTATTAAGTTTTAAGTTAAGTCCTGACCACTAATGCTGAAACTGCTTCTTTACAAAGATACGCAATTCACAAGCAACCAAGTATGGATTTTGACTTTCTTTCCTTTGTTGCCCAGAAGACTGGAACTTAACAAAGGTCAGTATCAAATAAAACAGGAGCGAGAATTGAAAAGTAAAACGACATGATAGACGTGTATTTCCGTCATTTGGCCCGCCGCGTTCAGGCAGTTGAAAGATTTTCTGCTCAGCAAATAACGCCGTTGAGAGTTTTAACAAAACTCTACCATAACTGGCCCTCTTTATCCTTCATGGGTACTTCAATGACACGCGGTTTCTCAATGACACGGGCAGTCCGGGTGCCCTTCTCCACAATGCCGATGATCCAAGCTGGACAACCTTCAGTTTTCTCCATCTCCCGGCAAAACGCAGCACCCTGTTCGCGAGGCAAACACACCAGTAGGCCACCTATAAAAAAAGGGGACGACTACACCAACACAGAATGGCGACTGTTAATTAGATATCAATGAAATCATACCTGAAGTTTCAGGACAGAGTCCCTGGAAAAGATTAAACAGCTTGTCGGTGGCCTTGGCAATTGCGGCCATTTTGGCGATTACTGGTAGGTTATGGATGACGAACGAGACCTCGTGCTTCTGGTGAGCGGCCAAATTCTGAGCGTGCCCCAGGATTCCGAAACCAGTGACGTCGGTAGCACCATGCGCTCGGAACTTGTGCATTGTCCTTGCGGCTGCAGTAATTAGAAAAGAAAAGATTAATTACATGGTTTTGTGGTACTCGGTGAATGACAATACACGTACCGTTCCTGTTTAGTCGGGTCATCGAGTCGACAGCTCTTGAGTAACCTTTACGCACGTCTTCCTCGGTGACGACATTCTTGATCTTGTTCCAGTGTTCGGGCTGATCTAGCCACTGATAAGCCACTGTGGCAATTTGAGTACCCAGTGGTTTGGTCAGAATCAGGACATCACCAACCATGGCGTTGTCTGGCCTTCATTTCATAAAATCAGTTTAATCATACGAAAGATTTACTTCAAAAAATATTTGTTACATGATCAAGTCAGTAGACAGGCACACAGTAGTTGCCGATCCACCAATGGTCACCCACGGATTCATAACTGTCTGTCCTCCAGTTACATTGCAGCCAGCTTCCAGTGCGCAGTCCTAAATTACGCCAGGCGGGAAACAGATCGATCATGTAGTTGATGTAATAAATCTACCGAACGATTGTACCTTGAATCCGTGAATTATTAAAGGCACGACTGTATCACGTTCTTTCTCGCTCATTTTAGTGGAGACGCTAAGCATCATTAGCATGTTGTCACATTCTGTGACACCCATGGCGTACAGGTTGCTGAGTACGTGAGCCGCGGCAACTTTGCCTTGCATGTAAGGGTCGTCCACTAGTGGATAGAAGAAATCTGTCGTCTGCACCAGAGATAATCCACCATGCCGCAGGGGTGTCACCGAGCAATCCAGACCGATACCTACAAACAAGCATTTCAAAATTTTTGTACATTATTGGTTAAGTTGCTCATTGTACCGATTCTCGTGAATGGCATGTGGTACTGAAGAAGTTGACTCTGCTGTAAGTGATCAGCAGCACCATCGTCAATGGAAGACAGGAGTTTCAAGAGGATATCCTGCGGAACTTTGCAGCCTCTGCCCTTCAAGTCGACAAATTTGGTCAAGCGAAATGATGCGTCGAGACCGTGCGCCACGGGGTCGAAAGGTTCTCGCAATGCGAATGTCGCCTGCTTTCCCATGATATCCAAGTGAACAACCTGAGCTGCTGCTGCTGCTTCGTCCATTTTTTGAATCTTTCAGAAGACGCCAGCCACTTGACAACAATAATAGAGAGGCCGCTAGCAGACGATCCGCGTCTAGGGAACAAACGCTTACGGTAGGATTGTTACTCGGACGCCCGGCGATCACTTGAAAGCTGGCGCCACCTAGTGCTAGTGCCATAAAACACGGCTAAACGCCGACACCAAAAACCGCATCCGGAAATTAATTTTTCTCCAGTTGTGTTTGATTTTAAGTGCTAGCATTTTTGGGTAATGTAGCCAATACATTTGCCGTTCTAAGGCACAATTCTTGTTTGGAATACTTTCTCCGAGAAAACTTATTTCACAGGCTACATATGGGTTAACCGTCGCTCCCATACAATTTCTGTCCGAGATCGGTTGAGATTTTCAAAACCGACTGACAATCCTACTTATGATGGTAGCTATACCGATTAAGTTTAATTATCGATAATATGGATTTAATCATAGAAGCACCTTTTGGCATAGAAACTGTTATTAATAACACTAGCTTATATTCAGACAAAAGGCTTTGTTTATGTGTGTAGCTGATATTAACCATAAAGACTAAACATAAAGGGGCGACGCATCATTTCGCCCCAATCCAAGTTTCGCCCTTTCTGGTAATGTCGCCACTTTCTTATGTCATTCTTCCCTTAATCTCCTTCTAATATTCTGATTTTCTTTCCAACTTATTCACAGTTTAGTTTAATGGGATTGTTTTAAATATAGTGAACTCGAGTGAGCTTTTTTGTCCTTTAGCCATAAAGTTCTTAATACGTATGAAATTAAGCTTCCAGAAACGCATAATGCAGTAGAGTGAAATATTTATGATGTGTATATCTGTTGCTGCTTTTTCCACTGAAGAAAGACGTAGATTGAAATCAGTTGCGTGGTATAACAGAGCCAAACAAACCCAACGCCCCGCTGAAGGGCCAACGGTGCAGCCACAACAGGAATGTAATTAAAAAGAAGGCAAAAAAGGGACAAAAAGGAACAGTGAAACATTGAGACAAAAACTTTTTTTTTGCTTTCTAATCTTTTTTCTCTTCTCAAACTTATATTACTTGAAATTTAGCATATCAGTATGCCCCACCAGTTGAAAAAAGGAATACACAAGGCAATGGTTTTCATTAATTCTTGGCCAACTCGTTCGAGAGCCAGTCGAGACCTTCGTAGAGCCCGTGCCCTTGAGTGGCGCATGTAGCTTGGATGTACCACCTATTCAGAAACAATAGTTGTGAACCAACAAGCAGCTAACCTAACAATAAAGAGTAAGATACCTGCGACCACGAAGCTGGTTGAGGCCTAATTTATCTGTCAACTCGGCAGCGCTCATGGCATTAGGCAAGTCCTGCTTGTTGGCAAAGATGAGCAGGACGGCTTCTCGTAACTCGTCCTCTTGTAGCTGCGGTGAGATGTTTGTTAGATTTAATTCGTCACTTGTTACGCAAGTAGGGAAATGGCGATTGTTAAAGGGCATACCATCTTCTGCAACTCGTCTTGAGCCTCGGAGATGCGCTCCCTGTCGTTGGAGTCCACGACGAAGATGAGCCCCTGTGTGTTCTGGAAATAGTGTCGCCAGAGCGGTCTGATTTTGTCCTGACCGCCGACGTCCCACACTGTGAAGCTGATGTTCTTGTACTCGACCGTCTCGACGTTGAAGCCGATGGTCGGGATGGTTGTCACAATCTCTCCGAGCTTGAGTTTGTACAGGATAGTGGTCTTACCGGCAGCGTCGAGTCCAACTAGGCAGAGCAGACAGATTATGCTAGAAAAACTTATTTGCGGTCGTCGTTTACACGAGCTGAACTTTACGAGCTAGGCTCTTACCCATGAGGATTCGCATTTGTTTCTTGCCGAAAAGTCTGGTAAATAAGCTGGAAATAGTCAGACCCATCTTGGTGATCCAATACTCTCGAATTTAGTTGGTAAGAATAACGAAACCGAACTGCGGGGTTGGAGGTTGACAGCTAACACTGGTTGACACCAAACCGTCCACGTATTGCTCACGGAACAAATGACGATCGCGACGCGTAACGGCGCCAAATTCAAATCTTAAATCTTGCCATTGCTACATGTTCTACTATTTGTTCCTTTTATTAATTATTTTATACACAAATATGTAACTGGGAATTTTATATGTTTTGAATTTTACTTTGACTTTGTTTACGTTCAGAAAGTAACGAAGGGAACCTCACCGCGGGAAACCATACGCTGCTGTACAAATAAACCCAGCTGTATGTTTTTGGCGTGCGTGTAATAATTACCGTACGTGTTGACGCTATTACCCTATAGGAATTCCAAGTTTAATTCCCTATGGTTATAGGTTTCTTTTGTGTTATCCTCCTGCACTTTTCTCAACAGGATATGGAAAATACTAACACGGAGTAGTTAAACTTTCTTCATAAATGATAATTAGAATTCAGTTTCAATAATTATTTACTACCCGAACGCTTCGAACGTTTCTGCAAGGATTGAAATGTTAAAATTGTGAGAGTGCATTAATTCTATGAATCTATAAAGACCGAGTAGTTCACCACATTTCCTAAAAATCAAAAGACGTTCGAAGTATCTGTTCGAGTTCAAAAGCACATATGCCTACGAGTGAACACATGAACATATGTTATCTCGTAAGCTACTGCATTAGAAGGCAGTTTATAGCGTAAGGAGGTTATGGTTTCGTTTGTTCCCATGGAACATTCTAACTTCAGTCTAACTTTACGAATATTCTTGTTCTTGACACGCCTCTGCGATAAACCATTATTAGTTCTTCTCAACTCGTTCAGGCCCCGATCAGTGAAGAACCTTGTAGCTTTCATAACAGCAATTGTGATTTGTGCACTCATTCTGTACACGGGTAAGCAATACCAGCAGCTAAATGTATTTTTAATTCTAAAAATATACTTCTGAATGTTTACCACTAGGTGGCACTATAACGCAAATATCATACCAATAATTTTATCGTGTTAGTCAACCTATGAACACAATGCGTTAAATGTCAAGTCAAGCTAATTTGTGATGTTAATAACCTTTAAACGCAATGAGTTCCATACCACATCAAGCTGGTTTATATTTCATTGATTTAATTGTTTATTACCAATCTTACGAATAATGCCCATGTAGGTCACTGAAAAAGCAAAACTGCAATGGGCAGTAAAAATTCGCACAGTTAAACTTTCGTTAAAATCAAATCACTCTTGTTTGTAATAGAAAATCCAGAAGTGTTAGAAGATCGCGGTCTTGAAAATCCTTCCGTTCAGACGCGACTTTTATATACACCGGGTCATGGAATCGACGCGCGGAATCTGTGCACCTCGTCGCAGGGTCTTCACTTGAAGCTGCTGGTGCTAATAACAAGTTCACCCGGTCACTGGGAGAAACGCGAAACCATCCGTCGAACCTGGGGCCACATTGCCCTGCGGAAGGACGTCGCTTTGGCATTTTTCATTGGAAAATCGACTAAACTGACTGAAACCGCTAAAGTTATGGAGGAAAGCAACATCTACGGCGACATCGTACAAGGGAACTTTATCGACACTTACAACAACCTCACACTGAAAACCGTCTCCCTTCTCGAATGGACGTTGAATTACTGCAACCAGGCACGTTATATACTGAAAACGGACGACGATATGTACATAAACTTTCCCGTGCTATTCAGTGTTATGGATAACCGTCTGCAAAATATGACGCGGGCAATTGTGGGCAAAGTAGTGAAACACTGGAAACCGTTTCGGAACCCTAAATCACCGTATTATCTCTCCGGGGATCAATATTCTGGTTCAAAGTTGCCAGACTTTTGTACAGGACCTGCGTATGTCTTAACTAAGGACGTCATTGGCGAGCTCTATGAAGCTTCTTTAAACGGAATCTTCTTTAAGCTGGAGGATGTCTATGTGACGGGTATTATCGCCTCCAGACTGAGTATTCAGCACATCCACGTGTACGAGTTTTACAATACGAGAACCTTTGTCATACATCCGTGTTACGCTGCTAAAGCTGCAACTTTACACAATGTCAAAAAGGAAGAAATGCATTCCCTCTGGAAAGCGTTGTCTCTGGGTGTCAAAAGGTGCGCCAGTATTACAACGTGAAATCCAACACAGCTGAACCTCTATCAAGATCACCAGAAGTGGGAAAGTGGGGAGGTATTGACTGCATATACCGTTATATGTTCCCTTTGCTCCTTAACTTTCAATTCTGAATTTGTATCTTTTGATGTATAAAAACTAAAAAAAGAAATACACCTAGCACATACAGCAAACTGTGTAAGTGTCACTAGAGCAGGGGAAAACAGAGAGAAACCATAGCAACACTTGATAGCAACACTTGATCATCAACATGGGTTATGGCAACGCCGAGATAACTATATGGGGCTGAACAAACAAAAAATAACCACCTCTACAGAGTGCTCAAGAGACATGGAACATTGCGCACTCGTAGAAAGCACAGCAGAACAAAGGTACTGTACCATAACGATTGAAGTAATAGACATCAATTTACTACAACCATTAGTGGCCATGAGACCACCTGTAGCGATTCTAGTCGCACCGTGCACAATACAGCGGTCAAGATAACCATAACTTTTGGTTTATCAGATTGTCCTTTGCCGTGTTGGTCTAATGCACCTATCGGAACCGAATATTCGCCAGTCGTTATAGAGCCGGGCCCAGCTCAAGGTTGCAACAAATCCACTGTGTCACCAATTTCTTTTTTTTCAGCATGTGCTAGCATTGTCACGTTCGCTGTCTGGCTTGAAATCAATACCCATGGAGTTGGCCAAATTCCGGCCGCGAACTCTGAAATACGCCTCAGTCACCGCCGTCATCCTTGTCACTGTGGTACTATTCCTGCAGAGTCAAAGTCCAGCTTCGGAATTGTTCAACGACGTAGTTACTCGTACGTTGCCTTTTCCCTTTCAGTCGCTTAATTTCAATTTTAGTTTTTATTCACATGTGTTTATCAGTCCCAGCGGAAACGAGCTTGGTCTCTCTGGGAAGACCAGTAACGTGTATAATTAAGGAAAGTACATTTTAGCTATTGCACTGGGGTAATTTGTTATGGGCATTTTGTTAAGATATAAGATAAAGTGCAGCTAGACGACCGTTAAACTTCGTGTCGCTAAGATGGGATACTTTGCATATCGGTTACAGGAGCAGACGAACCCAGTAGCGGGAGGGCAAAAGATGTAAAGGAAAACGAAGCTGTAAGAACAGAGCTCCTCTACGAACCGGGTTTCCGAGTTGCATCACCGCATATATGCACCGACAACGGGGAACATTTGAAGTTACTGGTGCTGATAACCAGCGCACCCAGTCATCGAGGTCAGCGAGATACTATTCGTCAGACATGGGGTCACGTCACCTTGCGCCGGGATGTCTCAATGGCCTTCTTCGTCGGTACATCGCTAGGTCCCGAACAAAACTTGAAGATCGTCGAAGAGAACAGTGTCTACGGCGACATGATCCAAGGCAACTTCATCGACAGTTATAACAATCTAACACTGAAGACCATCTCGATGCTGGAGTGGACTCTAACGTATTGCAACCAAAGCCAACTGCTTCTTAAAACGGACGACGATATGTACATCAATTTTGCCAGGTTGTTTGAAATACTCGATAATCGATTCACGAACGCGTCACGCTCCATAATAGGTAACGTAGCTAAGAAGTGGAAACCGTTCAGAGATCGCAAATCGCCATATTACTTGTCTCGTGAACAATACCCCGGTCGATTTTTACCCGATTTCAATTCGGGACCTGCGTATATCGTCACGAACGATGCCATTAGCGATTTGTACAACGCTTCTCTACAGGGGATTTTCTTTAAATTGGAAGACGTCTACGTTACGGGAATGATCGCTACACAGCTGAGTATAAAACATATCCACGTGCCTGAATTCTACAACAAGAGACCAAAAAGGATTATGCCTTGCTATGTCTACAAAGGTGTCAGTGTGCACATGGTGCGCAAGGAAGAGATGCATTCCTTATGGAGAGATTTATCCTTGAATTCCACAATGCAGTGTGCTCCCATGAAAGCGTCGTGAAACATTATGTTATAAAACTATTTTTTTATAGGAACAGTATAAACGAAGAAATATAAATTATTGTTGTTTGTCGTTATCGACATAACTGCCTTGGTTTTTTAAAATGAACTTTTAGTGTTTTGACTAAACTTTATCATTTTCCTCATTATCCCGNTTTCAATTCGGGACCTGCGTATATCGTCACGAACGATGCCATTAGCGATTTGTACAACGCTTCTCTACAGGGGATTTTCTTTAAATTGGAAGACGTCTACGTTACGGGAATGATCGCTACACAGCTGAATATAAAACATATCCACGTGCCTGAATTCTACAACAAGAGACCAAAAAGGATTACGCCTTGCTACGTCTACAAAGGTGTCAGTGTGCACATGGTGCGCAAGGAAGAGATGCATTCCTTATGGAGAGATTTATCCTTGAATTCCACAATGCAGTGTACTCCCATGAAAGCGTCGTGAAACATTATGTTATAAAACTATTTTTTTATAGGAACAGTATAAACGAAGAAATATAAATTATTGTTGTTTGTCGTTATCGACATAACTGCCTTGATTTTTTAAAATGAACTTTTAGTGTTTTGACTAAACTTTATCATTTTCCTCATTATCCCGAATCATAGGTCATTACTAGATTAATGGGAAGGTACGGCGGAGGATTAGTGTTGAATAAATTAAGGACCGATAAAACCGTTTTAAACTAGATGTAGAGAACACGACTACAACCATATTTTTCACTTGTCAGAAGTCAGATAACTTCTATTTTCCTATTTTAGTAATTAAGGGAGTAAATAACTTGGAGAAGGGATTTTTTGTTTCAAATATCAGTTTAGATATACGGTACATAACTAGTTATATATCGTGGACCTGTTTATAAGCGGCAACCCTGCAGGATAATATAAACACTGCTGGCCCAAAAGTCACCTGTTGCTATGAGGAGATGAGATCACCTAGCAACGCATAGAATATATCGGCCCTCGTTTTGTGTATTCTTAATAGGATTTTAATTGGTTCTTTCCGTTAAAATTCTTACCCTAGTGTGATTTTGTTTTCACCATGAAGATTAGTCCGATAAGCTCAAAAATCCTTCGTGTTGTAATATTGGGTGCTCCCGGCTCCGGGAAAGGTACTATTTCTTCCCGAATA